>JAPDFK010000265.1:0-67456 GCA_027569635.1 Lasiosphaeriaceae sp. G1095 | reverse complement strand
AACAACCCCAGCTCACACTCGCTCCCCTCACCCCTCTCGAGATCTCTATTTATTTATTATTTTTTTTTCTTGTGTGTGTGTGTGTATTTATAGATATATATATATATATATATATATATATATATATATATATATATATATATATATATATATATATATATATACTTGCTTGGGAAGAAGGAATTATAACACTATCCTCCGGTGTACTAATCGCCGCTAACAGAGCAGCCAGTACGAAGTAGCTAATCCGCAAAACCTTACCCCCTTAATTACCATCGGCTTTCCGCACTAGCCCAGACCCCGGACCGGCCATTTAAAAAAAATTGGCTCGTCCGAGGGTCTCATTGGTCATCGACACTCTGATCAAGTATGCCCCAGCACATCAAAAGATGTCGCGTGAGGAAATCATCAGTGTCAATGGCCCAACCAGCCCCTCAATCTTCTCACTTTTCGCCTTGACCTGCGCCTTACGGAAATCCGTCCGACAGTGTTTCTTCGGACATGGCAATTCAGTGCCACTGAAAGGCGATTGCGGGTACCAACCCTCCAACGCACTGCACAGCCGTGACCTCAGTGATGCGCCAGTCCTTCCGAGCAAGGAACTTTGCGCCTTGAGGTCCGCGGCGGAGACGGCGGGCAATCTTGCTATGGGCGCTTGGCTCTGCCACCATGTAGGCCAGGATCTCGCGAAAGACGTCGAAATCGTTGCCCACTCGATTGACTGGTGCGGCCACGTTGATCTTCTCGGTGTCAGTCTTGTTCGCCCAGACCCAACCACCATGCACGGCAATGAGGCGCCCATCCATATCCATGATGGGGCCACCAGAGTTTCCTAGAAGAAAGTTAGCGATATTGCTAGGGGTGAGATTGTCTTCTTGGGGAGTAATTAACAGAGCTAATTAACATGCTTGTCTAGCAAAAGAACCTAATTACCTTCCATAGTGTCGCCATTGTGCTTGACCAGTCTCGATCGATCCTCCATTGAAAACTGGATATCTATCTCGCTGACGGACAGAACAGGGAACCCTGTCGGGAAGCCATAGACGCGACCAAGCATGCCGCCGCTGGGAAGCTGACCTGTGATCGGGGTCTGGGTGTAGTCGATGGGGTGTACTCCCTTCAGGGGTTTTTCGAGATGAACCATGCCAATGTCGTTCGCGCGGTACCTCTCGGGATCAGACCGGAAGAACCAGTTATGGGACACGACGGCAAAGTCGCCCACGGCGCTCGAACCACTGCCGGCGGTGACCTCGATCTTGACAGCGGCGCCGTGGCAGTTTCCCAGAAGATGGGCAGACAAGGCAACAATGTTGGGCTCAATCATAGTTCCCATCCCGTCGTAGGGAACCCTACCCTTGCTTGTTAGCACCTCAACCACGACCTTGACGATGCCTAGGTTTCAAGGGCTTGTTAGAGGTGACAATGAGACAAGACGAAGTACGACCAAGAATCATACCGTTCAGAACACCACTGTCCACAGTTGTCTCATCCACCGTCTTCATCGGATTCTCGCCGAGTTTGGCCTCGGAACTGTCGTCCACGAGTTCCCACGCCACTGCCTTCGTAAACTGGGAGGACCTGGCCTTGATCGGGCCAGCACCGTGAAGAGCTAGCTGATGTGCCATGTAGGTAGCCCACTCGTTCAGCTCTTGTCCAGCACATTGTGGAGGATCGGGGAAGTCGGCAATGACTGCAGTGGGAATGGTCGAGTTGCTGATCAAACGGCCCTACGTGTTAGCGAAATACCCGACTTGGACATAGAGAAACTTGGCAGGGTTGACATTATTTGCGCTAAAATCCCCCTTTCAAGTGTTATTCAGCCAACTTACAGAGTCGTAGCACCATCCGGCATATATCCATTCTGGAGGCGAGTTTTGACGTGGGCCGAATGTTCGAGAAGTGCCAGACGGTGGACGTGGAACCAAAGATTCCTGTTGATGCAGTGCGGACACTTGCCTTCAGACATGTGGGGGCTCTCTGCAGTCTCAAAGGCCATAACTTGATGTGCCAACAAGAAAAAAAGGTTGAACAGGAGATAAGCAGGTAGATACTAGACGTCTGGCAGTCCCATGGGTGTAATTAAAGAACAAGAAGGAAAGGAGGGAGAATAACGCAGAGCGAGTTGATGGTTTATATCAACAGTGTTAATTAGGAATAACGTCAACAGCACCCACCTGCAACATTGCGAAATTTGGCAGCAAATCGTTAGCCCGATAAGTGTGAGATATCCCCGCCAGTCGGCGTGTCATAGAGGTATCACCTAACAAGTTATGAGATTATTGTGGCAACAAACATTCTCCCAAAGGAAGAAAAAAAACCATATAAAATCTTGGGTGATAGGGAATATTTTGGCAGGTAGTACAGAATTTTTTAAGAGTCAATATTTCGTGAAAATACCACGTCGATAAATTGTACAACTTGCCACAATGATATAGGTGACTAGCTCTTCAGCCACACGGCTCCGAAGTATTAAGGAATTGAGCGGCAGCAAGGCGGTGTGCTGCGGTCCCCCCGCACTCCGTGGACCGGAGCGTCATGCATGAGAATGAGACAGACCGCTCGCTGGTACGTGCTTCCATTGGCTCTTCGAGTCGGAGGGAGGTTAAATGGGAACCTAGCAGCATTATCTAGGTCTAATGGGGCAAATACCTAGCAAAGCGGATGCCAAAATAAAAGGTACTCATTACTTAGAGCTACTTATTCACAAGGCCAATTCTCTATATAAATGGAAGTATTTACTTTGTACTACCATCCAGTCATTTGACCATCCCCTACTAACACATCTTCCATCCTCCTTACCTAGAATTCATACCCATTAATCGTCCCCTGACTAATTCGTCTCCATCCCTCTACAACTATCTGCCTAATATCTAATCTAAGGTGAAGATTGTACGAATATACTGTTATACAGCCCTCCAACAATTCTCAATTTGGTATTTAGTCTGATCGAAAGTGGTGGAATTGTTAGTGCATCTGTTAGTGGTGTGGCTTGCCAAGGCTTTTTGCAGTGCCTTTTATTTTGGCACCCGCTTGGCCTAGGTAGATACTTATACATTGGAGCCGCCACTTGCACAACCCAGCGGGAGACTCCGGGACCGCGGCCTAGATCTCTTTAATAATAGTTCAAATCGTCGATTTCTTGACATGGTCAATCATTCATTGTAAAAGTCAATTGCTAAACTGCCACCATGTTTGTGTGGGCCTGCCAAGAACTGCACGATCACAGTGACGGAGATGGAGGCCAGGATCCTCCCGCACGAGCTAACCCTAACCCTTCTCTTGTGTACTCCCACACGTAACCAGCCGCTCTCCGTGGAGACCTGGAGCCGCTCAGCTCTCCGCCTGGGTAAAGGACTCACTGAAACCTCGGGTAGGGAGCAGGGCAAAGGCCGATTCATTCTCGTTGCGGAGCTCTCGGGAGCTCCTGGAGTGTGCAGGAGAAGCGGCTCTTTTGTATACGTACTAGCTCTTACGAGCACAGGACAGATAACAAATCAAGTCTTGGACAATGCTTCCAGTGCTCCACTTAGTGCAACAGATGTTAATTACCATCATCCTCGCTGTTTTCGTGTCGCGTTAGGCGGCCGCCTACACCACTCGAATATTATGAAATCTCCACGGAATGGCATCACGAGTCTTTTCATGGCAAATGTTTCCTAGTTTTTGTTTCATTTCATTCTGATTTTCCTCCATGTTAAATGACATTTTGTTTACTGGGAGGAAACTCGCATAGAGATCTTTTCGTCTTTGCCCGAGACTTTACTCTATTAGATCTTCATTGGGAATGGAATCTTGTATTCACGAGCCATCAATTACATAATTACTGAAAAGTGAAGCACTTAATTAATATTGATTTCTTTACTCGAGGGATCGGTCGTATCAAGCTCGCGGATCCAGGCCCGCAGAGATCGTCCTCACTGTTGACGGTAACTCGGGCGACTTGGCCCCTCAGACATTCAGGTACAAATGAGATCTTGCAAGCTCAATAAATGTGCCAAAACATAACGAAGAAAAGGGGCAGATGAGAAATGAATTGGTCGCAATTTCTCCTCGGGCAGTCACATCTCGCAATAACCGCAAGATGACATCTATGACTCTAAATTAACGGGCAATAGTTATGGAGATCTCTTCGCCTAAGGTTTCTATGGTTTTGTCCAGAAAGGAGGCAAGGAATTTCCGAATAACCAGATTGGGTGAGATAACACTGAACGTTGCAAAGCGGGCATTGCCGTCAGAAGCGAACAATAATGCTGCCCCACAGGCTTATTGGAGGCGGGTCGACCCTCAACGGCAATCTTACCTAGGTAAGTTCAGGGGGGCTGCATGAGCGGCGGGTAAGCCGAGGCCCCGGCTGTGACCAGGTGAAGGTCCCATTGCCGTCCGAATATGGAAACACGCTGACGGTCATCGCTGAGCAAAACTGGCTTACCTAGGTAGGTAGGTGGCCAAGCAATCAAGCTCTTTACGAGCTGACACGATTGCTTCGCCCATTTTCTGATTACTGTCAACACGCACACGAAATCTGGGGTGGACGATCATCCATCAACTCGCCACGTGGAACATAAAAGTGAGCTGCTTCTCTTCAATTCCTGAATCTGGAGAACATCATCTCCAACATCCAATTCTCCCTTTTCATCAAACCAGCAGCAAATATGCATTCCCTCTTGACGACAGTAGGCGCATGCCTGTTGCTCCTTGGATCGGCCGTCGCCGTGACACCCGTCTCAGACAGTGCCATGACCGACCTCCTGAACGCCGGTGGAGTAGACCTCGCGTACGCAGCCGGGCCCATGTGGTTCTTCGGGCAGGCCATGAACCAGCCGCCGTGCTACCCGACCAACGCCACCAACGCCCAGGGGCAGCAGACGCCGTCGGTAGCGCTTTGCAACTGGCCCAACACGGGCTGCAACTGCCGCAACCCGGGCGTCCCCATCACCAATGTCGGCCCGGCCTTCCCAGTCTACTACTCTTACAACCGCTGCACTCAGACCGAAGTCCGTATCGCGTACAATCTCTTTTACGAGAAGGACGGGTTCAACCCAGACCAGATTTTTGGTCACCGATAGTGAGCCTTCACCCCAACCCCCGCCCCCGCCCTTGATGTAACAACAAACTTGAAGTTGCTGGAACCCGGCTAACCTCGTCCATTTTAACAGCGACTGGGAGCGCGTGATCGTCATCTGGGGCCAGCAGAGCGACACAACATGGGTCCCATCCAAACTGATGCTATCCCAACACTCGGGCTACCAGACGCTAAACTGGGCCGACATTCAAAACACATTCAACACTGACGACGCCGTGCTTCCTCGCGGCGGCGACAACGGCTTGCAAAACCGCGACCATGCCAAAGTCTATGTCGCTTGGTCCAAGCATGCCCACTACAATACGCGCAACACGGGCTTTAACGACGCGCTGTCGCAGCTCACTGACAATGCGTTTCGCAGTCAGGACTGGTGGTATTTCCCGCAAAAGAGTGAGTTCCCATGACAAAGTACACCTAAAAAGGATGTTGCTGACTGGGTTTGATATGACATGACAGACGACTACCTCCGCGCAGACAGGTCAACGCCGCTGGGCACCACCATCGCCGGCTACAACTGGGGGAATGCGGACAGTTTCCCGGCCAAGGTCCATGACGGGCTGTGTGCTGCTTCGTGAGTCGTGATTCGGATTTGTTTAAGATCAAAGGCTACCTTTCCAATAATTAGTTCTTGGGATTAAATGTCCATAAACAAACCTTGAAGACTACATAGATATATTGTACCAATAAATCTCCCCACCTTACTTAATCCGGTATTAATTCCCTTTTCCATGGCCCAACATCTTTTTCTTGGTAAACCACCAACACATTTTGCAACCCAAAAGCACGTAAGTTGAAGCCTCTTGGAATGCTTGATATGAAATGTCGCGCATCTTATTCGACTAATTAACGCTATTGCCGACCTGCTTTAGAGATATTATGAGACGCTAGAGGAGAGGAGGGGGCGTCTTGTACAGAATCTACTCTAAGCGAGAATCAATTCGACAAAGATTAACGCAAAGAGATGCCGAACGATTGACATGAGAAAATACGGGTTGTTAAGAGGGGGGGGGGATTGTTTCCTTTCCATCGTTGAGGGCGCGGGCCCGAGATTGGATGTCGTATGTGCTGCTTCAGGTTGGCAAATGAATGAGTCCATCGTCAAAGGGCCTGGAAATGATGAGATTGATTAGTTACTGAGAATGATTGAGTGCTATTCTACTAGTAGCAGTTGAGGTGGAGCCCAGAGGCCATAGCCGCCACGATTGCATCGTGGCAGGCCGATTTGGAACGAACTTTTACAAGTATTCAAACTACAACGGCCATGGGGTTGAATTCGGAGGGTCTAGCTACTTGAAAGGAGGTATTCGACGAACCCTTCTTTTATTATTATAAACTAGTATTTTAAACGTCTTCGCCGAGGAATTTTGAGAGAGTTTCTAGGCGTCTGGTAAGTTACTTTTTGCCTTTAAACCGTGAAATGATGTAGATCTTGGCAGACCGTTGAAACAAATCGACGACTTCGTCCTCGGGGGCGCCTCTTTCAAAGCCCTTGCACATGTTATTCTCTAACCGTGCGAAGCACAAGCCCGACCACGGATCAAGATGTAGACTGGTGGCAACAAACTTGTACGCCCATCTCCATCAATCGATAATTACTACGCGCTTTTACCCACCATGTCGGGGTACGTCGACAACATTCTGCCGGGGCCTTTGCCGTGGTCGGTCGCTAACAACGCGAAAAAAATGGGGATCGCCAACCCAGATGTTCAGCGGACAGGAGCTATTTCGGCACAGGGCCGCTACTAGGCCCTCGATCTCGTGGTCGGCGATTGTCATCCGCCAAATAGCCCGAAGGCCCTTCATATCGCCGCCGTGCCGGTGGTTATGATTAGCAAGCCTCCCCCCGCGTGCACAT
Source organism: Lasiosphaeriaceae sp. G1095 (assembly GCA_027569635.1). Classification (NCBI taxonomy): domain Eukaryota; kingdom Fungi; phylum Ascomycota; class Sordariomycetes; order Sordariales; family Lasiosphaeriaceae; species Lasiosphaeriaceae sp. G1095. Next base: position 60,518 of record JAPDFK010000265.1, on the reverse strand, counting down.
AGTTCTAGTAGATAGGCCGGTTCGGCGACGACGAGGTTGCGAACGCGAGGTCGGGATTGTTGATAATAATAGAAACATAGCTGGTGATGGGATGGCCGGCGTCTGCGACCGTTTCTTCGATCCCTACCTACCTATATCTGCCTTCACTCCTTGGGGGTTCGACTCTGGAACCATCAGCCAGCCCGCACAAGGAATTCAAAACTGATGAGCTGATCGATTCAGAGCCAGAGGATGGGTGGAAGCGATGCCATACCCCCCCAAACCACACACAACATACAGTGTTACTTTCTGCACCATCATTGACCCTGCACATTATATGACTGCAGCATACTTTGGAAACCCGCTGGCAACCAACATCGTCGTTCTGGACCACAACTTCCATAATGATCATCTTTCGCATCCTTCCATTTTAGTCAACAAATTAAATGGTTTATATTGCCTTCTCAACTACCACTCATACAGGTCCCGCCCAGGTATTCGTTGCTCGGTGAACCGTCCGTGGCATCTGAGGCAGCCACGCACCAGTGGCCAAAAGGTTTAGGTACGGCTCTCCGCCCAATAACGCTCTCGGTAAACTAACTTCTATAGTACCCTCTGTAACTTTTGACGCTAGTCAGCTAAGACGGGAGGTCACACCACCGTTGACGTGGATTCAGCCCGGGGGGGGGGAGTTTCTTCGAGTCTGGGGTTCAAAGGGTGGCTGCTAAACTACCTACCTAAGCTAAAGTATAACTGATGTGTAGTCACGCCTGATTCGTACTGCCAACGTATGAAGTGAATGACAGCCCCCATCTTGACCTTCCGTCGGCCCTATTTCCGGGACGTGTCCGCCGCGGCCGTGTTTTCCAGCACATGGGGATGCTATCGCTCCCCCCTGCCTTTATTGCTTGTAGCCCTGTGAACTGGAGTGTCTAAACCGTCGCGAAAAAGGTAGCTTTCCAGTTCGGTCCCGTTCCGTGAGGCAGCCCGGCAGCTCTCTGTAGACGGAAGACCTCGCCGTTTCTGGGCTCCCTGCTTGGCGGGGAAACCATAGGTGGCGATAGGAGCTTCGTACCACGGAAACACCCAGTCATGATTACTATCGCCGCACACTTGGGATCGTCTTTATGAAGAGCAAAATATGTGTCGAGTCTAAGGGCTGGGGAGGATGTTGTTGGGGGTTCCTCTGCTTCCGGGGCCAAATGGTATACCCGTTGCTGCAGCCAGGGTAGGTCGAAGGAGCTGGACATCCAGCCGTGATTGAATATGTTTTCTTCTCGCCACTCGTGTTCATATTTACTGATTGCCTGTTGAATTGTAGATATTCCTTCGACGACTATTTGGCGGGGCAGCGACGGGGCGCACAACCTATCATCAACACGAATGACACCGTTGAAGTAGACCATCTCCCCGCATATTTTCAAGGCTTGTTCGAGGACGGAGCGGTATGGTGCGCAGTATAGGTATAGCAATGGCTTTGCGTCGTAGTTGGCGGCAGGAAGTGGTCCAAAGTGTTGGTTTGGAATTTGCTTGACCAGGGCCGATCCAAGACCTCGAGATCCTGACAGTCCCTTAGAACCTCCCTCGGCAACAGAATCGATGGCCAATCCTGGCAGATAGTCCTCGGGAGTAACGTTGTCGTCTAGAAAAATTACGAACGGCGAAGTGTGCTCGTAAGGGCCGTCGATCCACCCATGGCCCACGTCGGTGCTTTCAACTGTTTCGAGTGCGCCCGGAAGGAGTGGATTTCGATCAGACGCTGCGGCCGTGCTAATATGTTTGATCCACCTACGGAGTTCTCCACAGAGTGCTTGAAATCCCGGGTCGTCCGTACCGGTGAACCTGGCCATGTCCATATGGTTGCTGTCAATCGGGATCTGATTATACCCCGGAAGAATGGCCGATTCTTGTGGTACGACCTGTGCGGCCCGTTAGTAAAGCGCTTCGAGTGGTGAAGCCGCGGGGTCCATTTTACCTGACCAAAACCTCGCAGAGGCAGTTTCTCGAAAAAGCAACTGATCTCTATTGGCGATAACCCTCCATTGTTCCGCGCCATAAGCATCGTGTGGAAGCTGTCTTGAATCCTCGAAAGCACCTCGGACTCGCTCCGGAGGACGGCCACGATCTCGGTATTTGTCTGCTTAATCATGCCAATCCAACGGGACAGCAGCGCGGCCCAGCGAGCGAGGCCAGCCCCGTGGTGGGGCGTTCCGAGGAAAGCGATGCCTCGCGTTGATCTGAGAATGTTCCAGAGATGCTGCTCTGGCCGCTCTCCCGACTTGACCAAGGCATCCTCGCACACTAAACCACCTAAGCTGTGACAAACAAATATGATCGGTCGTTCGCTCTGTCCCCTTATCAGCGACGTGGATTATCCGAAGGCTGTAAAGGTAGTTAGGTGGGCTTTACCGTGTCGTCTTTCTCTCGGTATGACGCAAGCGACGTGAGTAGCTTCCACGCGTGGTTTCCAATCCGACTCTGCGACACCACGTTCCACCAATCCGCTACGAGTGCATCGTATCCGAACGTGAGGATGCGCGCGGTCGGAAGCTCAGGTGGAAGAAGGACCTGGGGCCATGGCTCGGACGCGTCGCGGGCGGTCCACGTCTTCTCGCGATCGCCCGAGAGGCCGTGGACGAAGACGATGCTAGGCGGGAACTGTTAGCTGGCTGCGGTGGATCAATCCAGAGCGAGTCAGGGCGGGCACGCACTCAACGACGGCGTCCGCTGGGGTGTGAAGTGGCTTGACGCCGGTACGGAAGGTCTTGGTTGAGGACAAAGCCGCCGGAACGGGCCGTTGCGGTGGGTCCCGTTCATCCAGGGCATCGGCCACTGGGCTTTTTTGCAACTTCTGGATTAATCGCCGCATTTCGTGCTGAAAGCATGTCGTTGCAAAAGCGCCGTGCGGGGTTGTGCTTTTCAAGCGGGAGTCGTAGGGAACTGGCAAGAGGCCCTGTGACCTCGACGGGGGCAGCTCCACGTTTGGACCAAAGGGGGGGGCACAGCACAAGCTGGGAAACAAAACTTCGTCAGCAGACAAAGACAGCTCTGCCCGGTGTGTATTGGGGTCCTGATTGGCTGCTGAAAGCACTCCCATAAAGCTTAGGCTTTTTAGTGAAGATAAAACCTCAGCAATTTTCTGATGCAGTTTAGCTTAGGCAGCTACCTAGTAATCCACATTACCAATTTTGTTATTAGTATTTGTTCAATGGAGGTCGTGCCCGGAAGTTGATCGAAGTAGGTCCAATTTCTGATTCTAGCGGGGGATGGTGAACATTATGAATCAAGGATCATTGGGCCTCCCGTTTAGCAAGCAAATACACAGTAAGGTTTCATTTCTTTTTATTCATCCCTCCTTTTTTTTTTTTTTTTCAAATTTCTTTTTCAGACTCATCAAGACCAAAAGGCCGGGGTGGCTACGACGCAGTAAACAGCTAGTGTACTAAGATTCTAACAAAGCTTTGAGACGGCTGGTGGAAGACTGGGCTCCCTTGTTGGAGTGTGGTCACGCCACGGTGTGGCTCGTAGTGGCTTGCCAGGTGGTGCGTGCGCACAAGTGGGTGTGTGTGTGTGTTTTGGGGTCCTCTTTCCTTACATAGTACACGTTCCCTTTGCCCTCTTTTTTGAGAGGTACAATAAATGTTGGCTCAACTTTCTGGCAAAAATGCAGGTTGAAAGCTGCCACTCCCAAGTAGGAATAGCGTCGCACCCCCAGCACGCCACTTACCACTCTCCAGGATCTGGAATCCCTGAGACTGCAGACTGAGATTGGCGTTTTGACCGTTAGCTCGTGGCTGACGCCTCTCGCCAAAGGGGCGCTTTCCCCAAAGAACGGCACAGCGCGTCCAAACCGCGACTTTTATTGAAATCTTTAATGAGTCGTTCAGGGGTAAGACCATGCGGCGGGTGAGCGGTCACAAACCGCATTTCCAATAAGTAAACATGCGGCTCCATTTGAGATTTTCCTTTCCTGAGCTGTTTCAAGTTTTGTCCAGTCGAAAAAAGTCCACGTTGTTGTTGCCCCTGAACATCAACATGGCGTCCACTCGTTCATCGGGCCTCCGCGCCCTGTCGCTCTTTTGCCTCGTCGCTTCATCCCACGCATTGCCACAGTCGCGGTGCAAGAAGGATGTTTTCACCACGCTGGGATGTTATGTCGACAACGAGAATGGCCGCGCATTGTCAAGCGCAGGCTTCTACAACGACGGAATGACAGTCGAGGACTGCGGCCTCTTTTGCGCCCAGTACCAGTACTTTGGCGTCGAATATGCCCGCGAGTGCTTCTGCGGCGACTCTCTCACCGCCCGGACCGCTACCCCCGGCGACTGCAACTTCCCCTGCGGCGGCAATGTGGCCGAGACCTGCGGTGCCGGCAACCGGCTCAACGTCTACAAGAACAATGCCTTTGTCCCGCGGGTGCCAGCAACTTTGAGCGTGCCTTACTTAGGGTGCTTTGTCGATGGCAACCCTCGCCTTCTCCCAGACAATCTCCTCGGCGCCGACGACATGACCGCTGCCAAGTGCCAAGCTCATTGCGTTGGATTCAATTACTTTGGAGTTGAGTACGGTCGGGAGTGCTGGTGTGGCAACTCTCCGCCGGGCCAGAACGCCGTATCTGAGTCCGAATGCTCGTTCCCTTGCGCGGGGAACAATGGGGAGATCTGTGGCGCCGGGAATCGCGTTAACGTCTGGGGAGCGGCACCACCCGTGTCGTCCAGTTCGTCCGGCCCGTCGAGCAGTGTGGCTTCCCCCACCTCGTCGAGCAGTATCGTTTCCAGCTCGGCACCGACCACCACGTCCGAGTCATCGACCACCACGTCCGAGTCATCGACCACCACGTCCGAGTCATCGACCACCATGTCCGAGTCATCGACTAATTAGTTTCGAGTCTTTTTCGACAAGCTCCGCGACTTCCACGTCTTAGAGGCTCCAGCGACGTCCGGATCTTCCTCGACAACCTCCTCGACTTCGACCAGCTCTGAACCTTCCACTTCTTCCGATCCCAGTCTTCTTCGACAAGCTCCGTTTACTTGCACGCCGGCCTCGCCGACCATCTCTTTTACATCGACTGCCGTCAGCTCGTCTGCGCCTACTGGGCTGGGGAAAACACCTACGCCAAAGTAGGGGTTTGTTTATTGCGAGATTCAGGGGTGTGGCCGTCTCCTTATGTAATTTAGTACTAAATTTCTGCTTTTCCTTGGCCACCTTATTGAAAAATGGCCAGCCCACCCTCTGTCAGAGGAAGGGCAGCTCTCTTTGGCCCTCTCAAGCGGTCAAGTTAGTTCAGAAGAATCGATTTGCGTTGCCTTTTAAGTCTTTGTTTTTGACCTATCGGTCAGGCCAGTAGGGTCTCAGCCACTTATTCAGTCAGTCAATTAGTCAGTCGGTCAGTTAGTCAGTCGGTCAGTTGGTCCTTTTGCTATTATTACGATCACAGCATTCCATTCTTCATTTTGACCTTGCGGTTCACCTGTCTTGTGTTTTGTTTGGGCCTGTGGTGTGTTGTGGAAGACAGAGCTTCCATGGACGCTCTTACCTACGCGTCGGAGAGCACCGTTCGGGCCATCCTCAAGGCCCTCTGTGGCAACGACTGGGCTCGTGCAAGGACGCTTCAGTATCTCGACAAGCTCGACCCCGATGCTCAAAACAGGGCCCTTTACGCCAGGGTGGCGAGGGAAAGGGAGGCTGCCCGTGTAGCTCAGGCCCAGAACGCTGAGACTGCGAGGGCAACCCAGGAAAGGGGCGCCCAGAACACCGAGGCTGCCAGGCAGGTCCGGGAAAGGGAGGCTGTCCGCGTAGCCCAGCACGCTGAGGCTGTCAGGGCTGCCAAGGCAAGAGGTGCCCGCGTAGAACAGTGGGAAAACTCACTCTGGGACGTAAACTCTCGCTCGGAAGCCATCAAGACTGCTGAAGCGTCCAATGCTGCGGCCAGAGCTAGCAGCTCAGGGACGACCAGCATGAAGCGAAAGCCGACTTCTACCCTCAACATCTGCGTCTGGTTTGTGGCGCCGTTCGATGAAGAGGACAATGTCCGTAGCCATTGTAGATAGTATTCTGGTGAGTGAACTTGAATCTGCCAACCAAGTTGTAAAAAAACAACACATTTCTTATTCCCAACTACCTAGGCTTCATGGAGGTCGACATGAGGGCGATTTTTTTGGGCCGACCAAAGGGGCTGCGGTCCCCCAATCGATACGGCGGAGATGCGACAGGAACACCCTGACGGCTTCTTCTGGACCTGCTGCAAAGAGCTCGGCTCTGAGCCTGGCTGCCAGGTGGGACCGCATGAATCGAATCCCAAGAAATCCAAAAAGAGCAAGTACATGAGTGGAATGATGATGGAGATAGAAAGGCGAAATGACATGACCGCAAGGGAAGTGGAAATGGAGCTGGAACAGTAAAACAAATAGAGGGAAGCGTCAAGAGAGCGGGAAAGGCAAAAGCAATAACTAGAATATATACGAAGCTGAAAAGCCGCAGGGGCAAGGGAGGGCGGACGAAACGTTAAGATCTCTTAGGCGCCGAGGAAGTCTCCTGGAGTGTTTCGTTGTTCAAGTTGAAGTTCGTCCTGTCGTTAAAAATACTATATCCTTTTTTTTTTTTTTGTTTGGAGATTGGGTGGAAAAGGGGGCGCGTCAGGGGGGGTTTCCATCCCATCTGTGACGCGTTCTTCATTCACCGGGGACCACAACACAAGAGCCTCAAAAAGTGTTCTTGGCTTCCTAAGCGTCTTGCAAGCAGTATAAAATGAATTTTGGCTTCTTTAACCCCGCCTCTCTTTCTCTCTCTCTCTTTTCTTCAACTTTCCCGTAGCGATAGCAACGCAACAGCAACAGCGTTGACGACCGACGGCTAAACAACAACCAACACCAAGACACAAGACCAACACATAGATATACCAATATCTCTATTCTCTCTTCTTTATTGTAATGGAAAAAATGGCGGAGAATTGGACTCCCATCAATGACTATCGCGATGGCCGCGACAAGATTCGCCGCGACGATGACGGTGCGACTGGGAGCCCTTCCCAAGAGCTGGTCGTGCCCATTGCGCCCAACTCCACGGGCAGCGAGCCCACTCTGCCAGCCAATTCTTCCAGCTCGGGTGACCAGCCCACAGTTGCTGGCAGTTCTTCTGCTGACGACTCTGCCCCCCGCGAGTGCTACTCGCTCCATCCCGCCAACCATGAAGACCGGGAAGCATACACGATCCTACTGCATGCTATCTTGGACGAGAAGATCAAGAGCTACCAGTACGCCACGGTCTACTTTGGGCAAAAGGGCGACATGTCCAAGGACTTGCCCAAGGATATGCTTGAGGGGGTGATGGGTGACCCCGAGCCGACTGACGAGACCGGCCCTAAACCGGCTAAGAAGACCGCTCGCAAGACGACGAGAAAGACGGTCACCAAGCCGACCAAGGAGATCGTTCCCGAGATGACTGAGGAGAGCGTCCCGGAACCGACTGAGCAGAGAGTTGCGCTGCCGAGGAGCGCAAAGAAGAGTCCGATTAAAGGCCGCCCCTCCAACGTCGCAACGCCGGGTGATGAAGACACCGACGATGACGTCCAGATTGCCCGAACTAGGTATGTCACCCCCCATTTATATCTATAACTCAGTACGGTTTGAACTAATTGACAATGGGAAACAGGGGAGTTACTCGTGGCAAGCGCGTCGCTGCCCCAGTTGCGCGCATTTCGCCCCGCGCTGCCAAGGTGAGAATGAGTGCATGAAACCTCCTTCAGCTGATAGACACTGACACTCTTCTGCTAGAGGACCAAGGGGGCCGTCCCCACCGAGGATGGCTTACCGGTTACCCCCCAACCCAACTTGCCAGCAAAGTCTGTAACCATCCGAGTGTGTCTGTATAACACATTGCCGTTCAGCTGACCCACGGGGAAAACATAGGAGGAAACGTGGCCGCCCAAAGCGCTCGGTTGCGCCCCTTGACCCGATCATTGCGCCCGCCGCCCCAGAGGTGAGACCCAGTGCCCACATGAAACCTCCTTAAGCCCATACAGGTACTGACGCTCGTTACCAGCAGCCCACGCCCGCACAGGGGTTTTCGCCTCCAGGACCTAGTCACATGGGGCCGGCCACCCAAGAGCAACCGAAGAATGTCAAACAGTCAGTAACTCCTAACTACCCTACTTCATATGTTTCTCTATAGCATCATCATCTATTGCAGTTGAACTAATAACCCACTGGGGAAAACAGGAAAGAGAGTAGGGGCCAGACCTTGGCGGAATTTGCGAGATCGTACCTGCGGATCACTCCTGTTCGGGTAAGATTGGGCTGCCGCATGACAACCCCCCTTCATCTGACATGTGTGTATGCTGACGCTCGTTGATTAGTACTCGGACCGGATGAACGCGCCACACGCCGAAGACGCCAGTCTCATCCCGATCGACAGGGTATGATTTGAGTTCATCATTAAACCTCGTTTAGCTTGTATAAACCTACCTACTGATACACTTGGTTCTCCAGAGTCCCAAGGGCCGGGGCATTTTCAGCACGGCCGACTTGCCGCCTGCCGCGCCGCCCACGGCCCCGTTACCTTGGCCTAACATGTTTCAGTAAGTCACACTGCCCAGTTTGTCTGTCTGAACCAAGAATCTATTGATCTAACCAGTGTTGTGAATAGACCGGGCACGGACGGTAAGAACCTTGGCAGTCCTGCGCGCCGCCGTTTCAAGGAAAAGAAGGACGACAATCTCTAGGCCCGGCAATAGGGAGTCCAAGCAGCAGAAACCAGCGGGGTTAACTGAGTAATGGGAGGCTGGGGAGGAGGTTAATTATGTGGGAAAACTATGTGAATTGGACACGTTAGTTGGTCATGATGCACACTGAGCCTTGATTCTCTGGACACTGGCCCGTGGTGGATTAGTCTAGACATGGAGGTAGATAGTAGGGACTCTGATGATAATTAGGGCCTCAACTGGGAATCATTATACTACTAATTACGAAACAGTGCATTGCTGTGATGTTGCCCCTCTCAAATGGAGGCAGGGGCGATTCGTATTTAAACATCGTCTACCTATTCCGGCACTTCCCATTGTCCTCTTGCCCTCACCATCTTCGCTCTTACATCGACGTCGAACAGTCATCTTGAATTACAGCAACTTAATTACCACACGAGATGTCGAGCAACGTCACCAGCAAGGATAATCAGGACGTTGACCCTGATGCTGAAGCGCTATCTGCTCAAACAGGGTAAGGTTGGTACCTAATTATTATGTCCATCTGCAAGAACAGATCAGACTAATATCGGGAATAATGACAGCGACACCACCAAGAAGCAGGGGCTTAATTATATCTCAGGACACCTCGCTGCCTCTCCCAGCCAAGTGACCTACTGCTTGTTTGTGCCATAGCAGAAGTTCACTGAACCAATAATCATTAATCATTAGACTAGTAGGAATTGGGCGGTGACGGCAGACACCATTGAGGGCAGCTCACAGCAGAACTTTAGAAACTGGTGGGAGTTACAGCCCGCGAGGGAGAGCGAAACCAAAGCGTGCATCATCATCGCGAACCACGTCGAACTCGAGAAGATGGAGCCGAGTATCGTCAAGGGGAGGAGGTAATTATCTCTATAAAGTTTGCTAGGTATAAAATTCCTTCACGGCGAGTTAAGGGAGCTCTATGGCACCGGGGCCCACTAGAGGGGTATTTACCTGGTTTACCTTGTCGTCGGGGGAGCAACTCGCCGCCAAGGCTGACTTGCTCCTCAATATATTTCTTCTTTTCATTTAATAGCCAAGGCATTGCAATAAAGAGTGGCTCAACCGCACTCCGATTATGAGGACGGAATGCTTCATCGGGTACTTTCTTGCGAGGGGGCCTTAAATTCACCATCTTACCCTCTCCATAATTATATTGTCTTTCTTTCATCTTGTTGTCTTCTTCGGGTTCATGTATGTCACCCGAACACAATTTTCATGTGCTTCCGCAATCAGAACCATGGCATAATTAGCTGCTGGGGTTTTGGAGATGTCTGGTGACTTCTTTACAGGGGGGAAGAAAGAGAAACAGAGGCAGGGTGCAAGGAGCATTGGCAAGGTAGGAAGCTTGGGAAGTTTGATGGGTTTATCCCTTTCCCTGTCCAGTCAACGAAGTGCGATACATCGGGTGGTTATTAGAGGGTTGCTCCTGAGAGCAAAGGAACTATGTAATTACCTCGCGACTCGCGCAGTATAGGTAATTACAAGAAGAAGAAAAATATAAATATTAACATATCCCCCTTTCATCTCCGCACTTATCTTCCGCCCCCAGGTCCTTCTTCCCACTTGCCTCCACCCTCTTGGCCTCCCTAACCGCCGCATCCACCGCATCCATCAAATCCACATGAAAAAATGGCCTATCGCCTCCATGTACTAACAAGAATCCTCCGCCCGGCAGGTGGTCCCCCGATCCCCCCGTCGACCCCCCCATCGTTGGCGTCGGACTCGGGCTAGCAGCAACCATGTAAACCGGCTCCCACCCGGCCAGCGGATTATCTTCATGTTGTCTTTCCTCGTCTTTCGTCAATTCCCTTTTCTTTTTGCTGGCTGCTGTGGCTGGGACACCAAATCCTACCACGGCCAGCGCCCGCCTCGCCCACCGACTACTCAGGCCCGCGAAATGCCATTGTACGCACCCGCCTGTGTCATTGCCCTCATCATCGCTGTTACAGGCGTGTCTGTCGAGGGACTTGCGCGCATCGACGAGGCCTTGCACAGAGGTAATGTCGATGTTGTCGACGGCCGTGCAGTCGAGTACCACGGCGCGGAGGCGGGGAAGAAGCGCGGCTGTCTCTTCAGGGGACGAAGATGGTGACGCCGACGTGTCGCTCCAGAGACGCTGACGGTGGGGGCGGGTGGTGGCGGCGTCACCCGCCGTTGACGGAGACGTAGACGGCGCTCCTGCGCGGGTGTGGGTTTTTATGTACTTGACCAGCTGGTGCATATGCTGTGCCTGGTTGGTGTAGTTGAGACCGGAGGGGAAGCGGTAGATGAACACGCCTGGGCGGGGTGCTGAGATGGTGACCTCGGGGTTGGAGGCGTCGTGGTGGTCGAGGGGGAGGTAGATGTTGCGGGGCGTGTTGTCCGGGGTATTGTTGCTGCCGCTGCCGCTGCCGCTGCCGCCGTTGGTGGTGTTGGTGTTGGTGTTGGTGTTGGTGTTGGTGTTGGTGGCGTTGGTGGTGGCGTTGTTGGTGTTGTCGACGAGGTCGCCGTCACAAGAGTCCTTCAGAGACGGGGTGTGCCGCGCTTGACCGTGGTAGTGATAAACGCGGGTCAAGCCGAGGAAGCGTCCCCGCGCCCGGGAGAGGCGGATCAGGAGCAGGGCCAGGGAAACGCAGATGGTGACGTAAATGGATATCTCCAGCGAGACAAAGATGGCAACGAGAAGGCCGATCCACCACACGATGAACTCGGGCGGGGAGAGCTTCCAGTATTTGTAGAGTGTTTTGGGCCGAGTGGGCAGGCTGGCGACGGCGTGGATAATGAGGCCGGCCAGTGCGGCCATGGGAATGTAGTAAAAGACGGCGGTGAGGGCGTAGAGGGCGAGGATGAGAATCAGGGCGCTGAAGAGGCCCGCAAGGGGGGTTCGCACCCCGGCTTTAGAGAGCACCGCCGAGGCGCCAAAGGAACCGGTGCAGACGTAGCCGCCCACAAAAGTGCCAAATAGGTTGGACACACCCTGGGCGAGTATTTCTTGCGATGGCACGACGGTGTAGCCAAATGTGCGGCCAAACGACTTTGCGATGGCCATGTGCTCGATGACAAGGATGATGAGAATGGCGGGAAGTTGGGGGAGAACGAGTGATACGAGAGTCGAATCCAAGGGTGGTGGTCCAGCGTGCTTGAAGCCTATAGATGATTAAATAAACACGTCAGACTCTGCTTGCCTAATTGCAGGAAGGGGGTTGCATAAGTTAGGTAGGTACCTCTCTCGATGTGGCCGACAATCCGAATGGGGCTCTTCCCAGTGATAGTGCGGTTGACCAGCCAGCTGATGAATGTATAAAGCAGCATGGAAAAGGTTAGCCGCAGCGACGAGATAATGGCCCACATCTTTTGTTTCGCCGGATAACGAGTTTCCATCTTGGCGCAAAAGTATCGGATGGCGTAGAGCAAAACAATCGAGGACAAGCCAATGGCAGCATCAACCTGTGTCCTGGGCAAGCCCTTGAGCGAGTTTATGATGACCAGATAAGGGGCCTCTCTGGTATTGACGCCGGTGATGCCCATGAGGGTGGGGAACTGCGTTGCCATAATGGTAATAGCAGCAGCTGTCACAAATGCCGAGATGGGGATGTAAGGGATGAACTCGATGATCCACCCGAGACGCAAGAGTCCAATGCCGAGCAGAATCATGCCTGAGACGGCCGACAGGGCCTTGGCGATGTCCTCATTGGTGTAAACGCCAGGCTTTTGTTCTTGGACTGAGCTGACAACCGATCCAACGAGAAGCGACCCTACAGCGGTGGTCTGCCGAGTTGAATTGTCAGTCAGTTCTCCAAAGCGCCGTCATCAGCGGCATGGGCGGTTCGTGGGCTGGGGTTGACTGACACCAATAACGATATCCTTGGAGGTACCAAAAATCCAGTAGAGAGCAGCGCCGACAAAACTCGTGTACAGGCCATATTCGGGAGACAAATTCGCCAGCAGGGCATACGCCATGGCTTGTGGTATTACCACAAACCCAACCGTAAGACCGGCAATCGAGTCGCCAATGAGCCATGTCAGGTTATAATGGGGCAGCCATTGGGTGAAGAGAAAAACGCCACGAATATATCTAGGCACAGCCGAGGCGGTTGGGACGAGAGAGCGTAGCCATTCGCGCACTGTTGGCTCGGGCTCGGTGTAGTAGTCGACAACGCCGTCAACGTCGTGCGGGGGGTAGACGGCCTGTTTCATATCATGATGTACAGGATTGCGCGCCATGTGGGCAACGGATTGGGTTCGAGATGACATGCCGGCGCTAGGCACACAGGTGTATAAATGTACCCATGTATTATACAATAGTCTGGTCATTCTATGAAACGATATGGCACTCACTGTGTGGAGAGGTAAGGTTCGTTATATATAAACTTAAAGATGGAGCAAGCTAGAAGTCCGAGCCCATACCAGACCATGGCCCAGACAGGGTGGCGTCCATGAGAAACAACGCGACAGTCATAGCATGCGGCTCGGTCGGCTCGGCCGGCTCGGGGACGGTTGTTGACGGGTAGTCCAGGGTGGCATGGTTGAGCTCTTTATTCGGCGACCCGGCCCCTGCGCCTCAGCGAAAGTGGTCGCCGAGAGCAACGTGGGGCCGAAGCCCAGGTTGCCGAGTCGCCGATCAATTAATTGCATATTCCCCTGTTTCCCCAAACAAAGATTCGGCGACCAGATTCAACTAGCGCCCCCAAGACTTTTATCATTGCAGCTAGGTATTCTTTATTTTGAAAATTCAATATGCCATGTTTTTCTGATCACGTCGGTTCATGTTTTGGGAGGACTGGGTCTGCTAGGACCGCTAATCAGGTCGCGGATGGACTGCAGCGTTTTTTCTTGGGAGCAATAGGCTATATTGCTACCTGCGGCGTGTGTGGTGTGGTGCTAGGAGTAAACGGCTAGCAGTGGTCTGACTGGAAGATATATCTGTGTGGCAAAGGTGGCCCGTGCCTGCAGCATTTTTCGTATGTCAGCGAGACAGCGCTGCTGTGGCATCCGACAACGGCACTACAAAACCCAACTAACTGTGGTGTTCCCTTCTCCGCGTACATTGTACGTGGTCTTCTCAGCCCATTTTTTGTTTAATGAATCAATGCGCAGGTTGTTGGAGACTTTATATCTCCGACATCTGTCAAACGCGACGTTTAAATTATTTGAGAAGCTTGAGAAGTGCATGGGTAAAGTGGCCTTAACGACTTGTAGGTGAGAGTTAAGCTTCTACCTACTTGCTGAACTTGAATTAGACATGTGCACCTTCCTCAGCTTATTATTCAACATCCGTCGCTCGTCGACTGTATGTGATTGGTGGGGCTATTGCCTCATCGACAACCCACTGGTGGCTGTGGCAAACGCTGAGAATGTGTATGGAGTAAACTGCTCCCTTCATTTCGAGCCAGCCTTTCCTGGGCTCTCTGGCCTTGGTTCTTATTGGTCTAAACCTCTATCTAGATTTATGCAAATTCCGTTTTCTAGACTCTCAATGTGCCGCCGGGCAAGTCACTAAAAGCCATTTTCTTTTCCAGAAGAGGGAAAATCTGCATCAAATTTTGAGCTTCAAACTAGACTTCGCAAGTCCGGAGTAATGAACACGTGGAAGCTCTGTTTTCCACAAGACACCACGGGCCCAAACAAAACACAAAACAGGTGAATCGTAGGGTCAAAATAAAGAATGGAATGCTGTGATCGTAATAATAGAAAAGGACCGACTGACCGACTGACTAAGTTGCACAGCGATAAACGCTAACTAACAGTAAGGTTCGATATTTTCTATACGTTGCACGGGCCACATGCCTTGTGCTATCTTCCATCCAGACCACTTTTAGACAGGGAGCCTTTTCCTCCTTCCACCACAACAGACCTAGTCTAGTAGGTAGTTGGCAGTACAGAAATTATTCCCTAGATTATAGACTTGGATCTTGGATGCACTCGACTGCTCGTTTGACCACTCCCAGAAGCGGGGTTTTCAGACCCTTGGGGTTGAAGGTGTGCTTCCAGCCGCCAAGAAAAAACCCCTTTTCGTTCCAGTCGTCCCATCTCCAACACCAGGAACCAACTTTATATTAACCAATTAAATCAATGATAGGCCGAGTTGGTTTTGAACAGTAGGAAGAAGCTAATTTGAGCACAATAGAGCCATGTCGGACGAGCACATTAAATTCCTCATCCACCAGTCTCTTTCCCCTCCACTTCCCCTCCGTTTTCCTTCCACGCCACGCACAACAGATCACTAAACCATCCCCGTATCTAGCAAGCAACCCCTTTTCGCCTTTTCCCTCAAGGTTCCTTCCCTTCACTTCGCTTGCTGGACCCTTGGTGTTCACGCCGAAGCACACCACCACCGAGGCGCGTGACCCAGTGCTCAGCCTACCCTGGGACCAGGTCAATGAGGGTGGCAAGATCGACCTACCATCCGACGTGGAGGTCCGCAAAGCCATGCGAAACTGGCAGATCCAGTGCCTGGGCAAACTCCACGAACACTGGAATTCATGGGCAGAAGACTTCATCAGCAAGAATTCGATCCAGTCCTTTGACGACATGATGGGTGACGCCTGCTCCGACATCCGCGACTTTCTCTTTTACAACGGCGCCCTGGAGACTCACCAGCAGACGGGGCTGCTGGCCTTGGCACAGACAAGACTCCACATCAGCGCCGTGTACACGCGATTGCCTTGCGTGGGACGCCTCCCGGGAAGAATTCGACTACATTCCGGAGCCCGCTTTGACGAATACCCCGCCGTGCTCAGGATCGCCTGCGACCCTGCTATTACATGTTATGTTTCGTGCGACGGTCCAAAACGTGGAGTTGGCAAACGCTGCTACTTATTCCAGTATATTCTCATCAAACAGTGGCTCACCATACCTATTGTGGCCGACAGTAGCTAGGTAATGAGCACGACGGATTAATACAGCAGCTTTGTTCCATCCCACTGAAAGTATCCATCCCCGCCAACAATTTTCTCGCGCGTAACATTATCGAACTGCGATGATGAACCAAAGTTAGCAGCGGCAACCTCTTAAAAAAAAAAAGACCACTTTGACTCTCAACAGCGAGCAGCGACAAACACATACAATGTTCCTAAGCCCCTCGATGCTTTCTTCCAGCGTCTGACCGGGCTTTTCCAAACCAAAGAAGTCGGCGCCCGTCTGGCCCATATCTGTCTGGACAAATCTGAATCACTTACCCATCATTTAGTAATTAATCAGCACACACAGGTTGATTGAACCAACCCCCTTGCAGCATCAAAAACAGAAGAGGAGACAGAGAATACGAACCCAGGATGCACCACATAAGCCACCAGCCAGTCATTCTCCAGCAGCGCTCTCCTAACCAGATGATTCAGCGCCGCTTTGCTGACCCCGTACGTGGCGAGGTTATACGCGGCCGTCTGCTCAGCGTCTGCCGTGGACCCGGTGCTGCTTGAAATGCCGATGAACTGCGGCGCTGATCGACCACACTCTGCAGCGGCTTTGAGAAGAGGGTAGACCGCCTCGTAGAGTTTGAGGGGCCCAAGCGTGTTAATCTCAATCATGTTGCGCAGCGTGGGCAAGTCGATGGCCTCGACGCGGGCGTAGACGTTGGCAATCCCCGCGTTGGCGATGACGATGTCCAGGTGCGTGATTCCTGCCTCTTTGGTGATGGTGGCTACGGCGTCGGCCGGGTCCGTGTCGGATGCACTGTCGATTTTGACGACTAGGAGCTTGCTGCCCTTGCCCACTGCCGCTGGGACGCCGGAGAGGGACTGCAGGGTGAGAGAGGTTGGAGAGGAGAGGTCGCGGACTGCGGCGATGACGATGTGGTTTTGTCGGCAGAGGTAGAGTTGGACTAGGCCACGGCCAATACCTGGTGGTAGAGGTAAGTAAGTTCAGGCTCAAGCTGGGTTTGAGGTAATAAGGGGTTGGGAAGTCGTACCGCGGTTAGCGCCCGTGATCAAGACGTTGGTGGTGGTGGTGGTGGACGCCATTGATTCTGATTTTGTGTTCTGGGATAACAGTGAGGGAATAGATGCGAAGGTAACTAGATAGAGAATGATGGGTTTTTGGATTTAAAGAGATGTTGGCAGGTGAAGCGAGGCGCAGGAGTCGTGGTGAGTGAGTTCCAAAGACATTGACATGGCCAAGACTGGAGACTTTATATAAAGATGGACCACAATCTCAAAATCTCCATACGTAACTTGGTATGAGTAGAATTACAAACCAGCATTGCTTAGAAATTTCTCTGACAAACTTTGTACCCTGTATGCATTTCTTTTTAATCATGATAATTGCCGGCGCAGTCCACGGACGCCACGGAGCCAGCAACCATCAACAAGTGGGACACCACGGAGTGCCGCGGCGCTCGCACGGCCGACACTTAATTGGTCTAAATACAAGACGCATGCAGCTATTTCGGAATAGGGGTTAAGAAGCACTTGAACTCACCCCCATCATAGGTAATGACATGGTGAGAAACCAGGTTTGCCAAAGTTAATTACAGTTCAAAAATTATTCACGTGTTGTTTGACAAAAGGGAGCTGTATGTGTAACATAAACTCCCGGATTTCGGATAGCCTTTTGATAACGGATAACATATTTGTACCCTCCCCTATGCCAATGTACATGCTGGCACCCGGCAATGTACGGACCCGTTTTTGTATGGGAAATTCAGGGGTGCCGCCCATAACCTTAAAAAGTAGCCAAGTCAACATCAGCAGCTATTCACATGCCTGGAACCCGGGAAAATAAGAAAGTTAGGGAGCTTAGTTCAAAGTGTAAAAATGGCCTTCAAACTGTCAGAGTGTTGGCTGTACCTTAACCTTGCAATTTGAACAGGGATATTGCCAAATCTCCGCGCAACCACTTTTTCAACACTAATTACTTAGACCTTTTAATCGAACACATCGCATTACCTTGTTCCTGCACAACAAGTAATTCCCCTTTTCCCTTAACACCTACCTAGCTAACGTAATCTTCACAGGATGCCTTCTGGAAGGGCTGTTTATGAGCTTCACTTCTTTGCGCATTTGAACGGCGTGATCAACGATTGTCGCACAGGCCACATCAACTGGCCTGCCCTCGTAAAACGTGACCTTAAGCAAACAATCTAGCATCTCGGGCATGACCGAACCTCGGCATAATAGCCCGCTTTGCAGACCTCGCGATGGCTTCATTTTACGGTCATTTAGCCTCATTCCAAGGCCAGATTCCTAGCTATAAGTAGGACAAACAGAACCTTCATTCATGATCCTACTTCGGCAGACAATGCAGACAATTCAATCCTTACCTTCCTGCATCGAATGCCCACACTTCCGTTGCCCTGTGAATGCGCGTGACAACGATGTGGTGGCAGAAGGGTTACATGTGCTGGGCGGCGCCCATGAAACACAGGTTTTACCATACAAAAGTGGCCTGTGCATTGCCAGTTGCAAAATGGAGCAAAGGAATGTACATTAGCAATATTAGGAGGTGGGTGTTACGGATATGTCGTCCCTTTAATAATATACAATTTCATAACTAATAGGTAATAATTAGGTAGGTAGTTTAAGACCACCAGCGTGGACTACTACCCTTATTTCTCCATGAACGATAACTCAACTTTACTACTGTCTCTACACAATTCTCTTCCATCAATACTTACAGGAGACAAAGTATGCAACGAGACTCGTGATATCCAACACGAAATGTGGTCAACCGCCCAGCATCAGCCCTGTCTGTTTTTTTCTTCTTCTTCTTTTTTTCTTTCTTTTTTTCCTACCGGGGGGAGCATGAATGTCGTGTCGCTTGTATGAGTCTCAGGCAATGTCATGGATGAGCATACCGACCAGCCGGCCAGCAGCGTGCCATGTTCATGACATCCTCAAGGTTAAGCTTCAAGATTACTAAAAAAAAAACACCACATACAGTGGGGGGACAAAAGTATCGACCAACGTTCGTTTTACATATATAACGTTCGTTTTACCGCAACCGCACCTCGACGAATAAATAGAGGGGAATTATAAAGAAAAGAAACTTAAAGCAACTTATTATTTGAAGAAGGACTGCAATTCCATTTTCTATTTTAAACTCTATTTAAACTATATAGAAAAGAAATAGAAATTTGAACACCTCGATAATTTTTTATTTTTTGAATTAGCGGACCTTACGGGGGCTTTAGCGCTAAATTGAGTTTTGTAATATTTGAACCTTTTCTTTAGCGCTTTGTAAGTTAGCGAAGCATTAATATTCGTTATTAAAGACTAGTTCTATATAACAATTAATAAGGATAGGAGATCCCTATTTTTATTTTTATTTTCCAAGAGTAATAGTAGGTGGTAATTATCTGTTGAAGTGGGTGACTTTTAGTGTGAAAATGCATTTGGTCGATACTTTTGTCACCCGACTGTAGTACAAACCTTGGAGTACAAAACAGGGGAGTATTTCTTGCCACGATTTTTTTTTTAAATCCTTTTCCTTTTTTTAATTGTTCTCACTTCACTCATCCTCGGTTTTTCTTTTCCCTTCCATTTCCCCGCTCTTTACCTAGAATTTAGCCAGGGCAAGCCGCTAAGTCTCCACAAAGCTGTTTGGCACCAGCTGAAATGGACAAACTGAGAGCCGTGTTCAATACTTGGGGTCTAGACCCGACTGAGGTGGGGAGTTGAACATGCAGCCAAAAACACTATTGGGCAAATAGCATAGAGTTCCCCATGCTCTCATGCAATCGTAGTCACATTGCAGCTCCCATCGAGGCGAATTGAACTTGCTGGGTGGGTATAAAGCCACGATAATAGCTCCCCATCTCTCTCAACTCTGTTTCCCATAATAACACCCCCAATTACCTAGTTGCAACCACTGCCATCCCATCTTCATAAACTCCATGACATCACTGCCGAACATGTTTACCGCCTACACCATCACAATCTTCAACCAGTGCGACCAGCCGCAAGCCTTTCTTCTCTCGCAAGGCCACCCATCCAACCCTCCCAACCCCACAGGCAATGTCCTGAACCTAATCCACCATCGCTCTCACATCCTCGAATCCGGCGCGCAATTCGAAGCCGTCTTCTCCATGACAAACAAATACTTCGCCGTCTACGGAACCTCGAGCACGACGGAAGCGGGCAGCGTGCACGCCACCAGCGGCATACCCGTGACGCTAGGCCCAATCGGAACCTACACCAAGCTGACCACGATCAACGGCGACGGAGTTGATCCCGCATGGGATACTACTTCTTCTTGGGGGGCAGAGCCCAAGACGACGGCTACCGCGGGGGTATTTACCATTAAGATGGACGCGACTTTGAAGGCTCCTAATCCGAGTATGTTCCTTCCTTGATTTTCCGCATCTCGTATTTACCAGACCATGCCCTCCCCCCCCCCCCTCCCACTGGATTTAAATCCGGTTCTAACATCCCCTGTGGCGGGCGAACCAGATTACATCAACATGGGCCTCGGGGCGCGCGACCCAAAGAAGCTCCACAACGTGGTGCCCGTCGCGACTTTCACCGCCGAGCCCTCCATCACATCGGTCATCTACCCGGTGCCAAAGTACTACATGTACGCGTACGACCACATCCACAGTGCCACGACGGATGCCACCATTATCAGTGACGTCTTGGAGGTGGACTTTACTGGATCCCCCATCCCTGAAGCAGCTTTCATTTTCAACAAGGAGAATAAGTTTGTGCCGGCAAACGACAGCGTGGCTAAGAATGGGGTAAAGTGGGCTTTTGGTCAAGACTACAGTTAATCAGGGCCTTGCCTCAAGGTGGCTGGTATGCATGTCATGTAGTTTGCTTGTTTTTTTTTTGCCGTTATTGCTGTGTGGGATGGTATTTGGTTGGTGGTTACCTATTTGATTCTCATCACAAGTCGAAAGAGAAAGTTTCAGAAAGAGCTTATGAGCATAGGTACAGTTCTTGTTTGAAATCTAGGTACTTGTAAAACGTTTCAAGTACGCTTGCTGGATCCTCGCTTTATTACAAACTACCCCCTAATTTTTCATGTGGTATTCATTCTCTCGATATAGAATTGCATTCTCCTATCATTTGCTCTTAGCCTAACTTTTCCGACGGGTCTGACTTGTCCAATCTTTCCACCTTTCCAAAGTTGAAGGCGGGGATCGGGATGCCTTAACTAGGTTATAGGCTTTTTGACTGTCACACACGTATAATTCATCTGCCGCATCCGCTGGCTGCGGCGGGGCTCTCGAGCAGGTGAGCTGGGCAAATCCAGGGAACGGCCCCCAATTCCCCAACCACCGTTGCTTACGTTGTCGGGCGATGTTGGACGGTTGCGCCAGACAGGTGGGCTGCGTAGGCCCGGTGAAGGATCCCCCCAACCACCATTGCTCACATTGCTGCCTCTCCAACCACCATTGTTGACATTGTCGGGCGTTATCGGACGGTTGACTGGCAACTCGCGCTTGCTGCAGGCGAGTATTCTGTCCCACGCGGTGGAAAGCCCGTCGGTTTGCTCAGCTATCTGTCTGGCAACAGCCGCGATATCGTCCGCGGCGTTGGCGGCCAAGCGATCAGTGGCGATGGAGACTTGCTGTTTAACAGCATCTTCCAATTTCTCCAGAGCTTTGCCAACAGCCAGCTCATGGGTTTTGATAGACGTTTTCATCAACTCAGAGAAGTTGGCCGAAGCAAAGGTGCCGCCGAGCTTTGCCAAGTCTGCTTGGGTCGCTGTCCCGTTCACCGAGGTTTGCAGGACCTCCATTCTCTTCGCGAGGTCTGCGACGGAAAGCTGGGATGCGGTCCCATGAACAGCCGTATTCAGTGCGGCTAAGGCGACCCGAGTCTCCTTCATAAAATCTCTCTAGCTTTCTACCCTGTCTCGCCAAAGAGGGAAGAAGCGAGAATTTGGTTGTGTGTGTGTGTGTGTGTGTGTGTGTGCAAAAGAAAAGGATTTCGGGCGGTAGGTAGTCATCTCGCAAAACTGGAAGAAACGAACGTCACTGACCTTGTGTGCCTTCCTTATGTGGTGACGGCTCAGTTCAAACTCAAATCATAAACAAAAACACCTCTCGGCCTTAATAAGCTAAATCCACACCCATCAACTTCCCTCCCTTACCTCTCCTCTCACCATCTCCGCCTTGAGCTGCCACATCATATCACTCAGACGAAGAAGCTCCATCCAACAAAAACTCTTCAAATCAGAATAACATTCATGATGCTTTCCAACAACAACCAGCAGGAGGGTGATGCCTGCGCCGATGGCGTTCAAGTCGACGATGCCGGTATAATCCGGGTAGTCAACTCCGGCCTGCAGACTCTCCAAGCGCAGCTCTATGCCCATGCCTGCAAAGACGATGCCCCACAGCCCCCCACCCCGGCCCCAGGAGAGCAGCTGCTACCCGAGCAGCGGCCGATCACGCGAGTCGTGTATGTTACGGTGTCTTTTGTGTCCCAAGAAACCTGTTCTCCAGGCTGTACATGATAAACTAACCAACGGGCATCCACAGCCACAGCCCCAGCAGCCCCAACGGCCCGACTGTTTTGGTTTTCCAAGGCACAGTCGACCAATTCCTCGAGATAGTTCAAGAGTTATTCGATCCGAAGGATGACATGGTTGGCGTTAAGCTCGAGGGGTTCGGGATTCTGCTTCCAGAGCCTTGAGCTGTAATCAAGGCTCTTTTCGATGAGACAGAATACAAAGAATTGTTGGACAGACAGACAGTCGGAAGTAGTTTGTGGAATCCGATAACTACACCACTGGTTGGTTGGCAAGGATAGATGAGACGGGAGCAATAGGAACTCACTCCCGACATCCAGCAAAACCATATTGGCGTAATAGTTACCTCGTCTCAAAGTCTACTAATAATCTGCTCCGCCCAAACTTCCAGTTTTAAGTTGATTCACCGTGCCATCACTTGACCACATCCGCGTCTCAAACTATCTCTAATATAAAATTATCGACATTATCTATTAGTTCTAAGTTTTTATACAACATCCCACTACACCCTCGGCCCCTGGCTCCCTGAACTTGCGCTCCGCGGCGGACTGAGCGGCGGACTCCCGGGCTGCAGATTATGCAGGGCTATATCCATTTGGTTTAGTTCCATTTGGTTCAGTTCCATTTGGTTTAGTTGTTGCGGCGCAGCCTGTCTTTGCACAATGAACCTAGCAAATGGCCGCCCCTCAGGATCCAAATCGCCTTGCCACTGCTGCTGGATCGTCGCCTGGAACTCGTCCTCGAGTGGGTTGGCTTCATCGTACACCGCGGTCTTGCTCCACGACGTCTTTCCACACAGAGACAGGTAGACCACCAGTTTCATCAGATACAGGATCCCCAGCGTCATGAAAAAGGTGTAACCCATTCCGGCCGTCACATCAAGCAGTTGATACCTGAACGAGTTAGTTACTGGCGAAATGATGAGGGAAAAGAAACTTACCCAAGGCGCACCCTCCTCGGATATTCGGGGTGAGGGATCGTAGAGTGTCCATCAAGGCCAATTGTGACAGGACTGAGAAATATGTTAGATTTATGTCATAACTTAGGGTTTGAAAACTCACTCTGCCAAGATGCCTGTGAGTATCATACCCACCACGCCGCCGCCAGCATGGACGGCAAAGACTTGCAGCGGGTCATGCCGGAGAAAGAGCTCTGTCTCCTTTTTCAAGAAACTGACAGCAAGTGCCCCCGCAACGCCAAAAATTGCTGCGCTCCAGATTGGAACCTAGACGGCTGTTAGAAAAGAAGCAAAAAAAAAAGAAGAAGAAAAAGACGGTGAAACGACTCACATATCCAGCGGCGGGCGTGATCGCTACAAGTCCTGAAATGGCACCATCACAAAAGAAACAGACGGAAAGGCGGTCAAACGCCTGTTTGGCCAGAGCACTGTTCCGTGCCGCCTCGTCTGGTTGACCAGCTGTCTGAGAGTCTTCCTCGTCCGGAACCGCTTTCATTAACCACACCCAGACCATTCCCGTCACTCCTCCAGCGCATGCAGCAACATGCGTGGAGGTCCAGGCAGAAACGGCTCGCAGGTTTCCCCCCAGGGCCGAGCCGCCGTTGAAGCCGGCCCAACCAAACCACAACAAAGCAGTGCCGAGGACAAGATAGTTGACGTTGTACGGGTAGCCCTGCTGTCCAACTGTTGGGAGGGTTTCCGTCGGCAAGACAAGCTCCGGGGGTGTTATTGACCCGCAGCTACAGATGAGAATGGTAATCCGCAAAACAACCCACCAGCCGTGTAAGATGTGCTTCATCCTGCTCCATATTTGCTTCCCGGCATCACGGGCAAACATGGACAAACTCCCCTTGGACTCGATGGAGCAGAAGATGGCAAAGGCGGCCACTGTAGTTCCGCTGACAATGTGGACAGGGGTTCCGCCGGCAAAGTCCATGGTGCCAAGCAGCTTCGACCAGCCACTGCGACTCCACGACCATCGCGCTACGGGGTCATATATGAGCAGAGACCACAGAGTGATGAAGATGATGAAGCGTCTGGGTCGGACCCGGTGCATGGTGCCTCCACATACCAATGCGGCGCTGTTTGGTCAGCATAAGATATAAAAACAGGGCAGTGAAAACATACGTGAACGACGCAAACATGCCCTCATACAAAACAAAAACCAGCTCGGGAATCGCCAGGCCGTCATCACCATCTCCTGTGCTGATAGGCCGGCCCAATACGTCTTTTAACCCACCGGCTCGGCTCTCTCCGCCCCACCAGTTCGACGGGAGAGCCGAGTCTGTAAAGGTGACGGCGTATCCCCAGAGGGCCCACTGAAGCCCTACAAAGGCGGCCGTGACCATGGGCAGACGAAACAAGGTCAGGGCAAAGGAACGGTTGCCCATTCCTGAATAGATGAGAGACAAGGAAGGAATCATGATGAACACGAGAGCGGACGACATCATGACCCAAACAATATCGGCTTTCTGTGACGTTGTCAGACAAGGCTTCACCAAGATAATAATTAGTTAGGTGACTCACGTCATAGTACTGCTCGGGGTGTTGCAGCACGTCGGCGTACGCAACCGGGCCCACCGTTGCCGTCTTCTTGGGGGGCAGGGCGGCGATGGTGATGGTCTCCATCATATTCGTGGTGGTGAAATTTAGTGGTTCTGCCAACCTGAAAAGAAACAACGATCGGCGCAGCGTGCCTGGAGCAGGATTTGGGGTGTTTAACTGGGTGAGTGGCCAGACTTGGGAAGGAGTCGGACGCGCCGTCGATGGCGCGCGCGCTTCGCCATGGCATGAAATGAAATGACATGACATGACATGACACCCCCCAAGCCGGAGACTGCTTTGGCGCCATTAGGACGAGTCTGCCTTGGGGCGCACAAAACGCGGGTCCAAAACAGGAAAATGGAATTCAGCCGCAGCCCCAATCGAGGGAAGGCGCAGCTCAACATCATGCACCGCACTGAGGCCCATAGGCAAGTGGCGCCCAATAGGGGGATGGACTAGTTCCCGGCAGGCTACAACCGCTGTCGTGACTCGCCTGCCCACCACTCACACAATATTCGCTTATCTTTGATGGGTTACTCCGTGTCAGTGATATCTCTTTCCGGCAATCTCCCCCCCATTGCCATGGCGGTACCCCCCAATCCCGCTAGGCGTTACCCTGCCCCTGTGACGCGTCTCGACAAGGCAGGGTTGCCCCCGGAGCGGCTCGCATCTGCCATCTGCCATCTGACTGCCGAGTCCACCTGTGACGTGGTTTGCACTGATCGCACGATGCTCTTCCCTCCAACCTCTGGCCTGTCGATCCTTCCTGCTACGTAATAATATCCACTCGATCGTCGCGAACTCGAGTTCGACCCTTCTTTTTTGTGCATTTTGACTTCTGTTGCCGATCTGCTGCCGCTCAGCTGGCGTCCGCTGTCTCCCCAGCCCGATGTCGAGGCTCTCGGAGCCGCAGGCCGGGGTCGACCCCGACCCAGGGCCGTCCACGTCCACGTCCACGATTAGACGGCGGCCAACACCAAAGTATACCACAAGCTCCAGCTCCAACACACCATCAAGACCATTGGGTCGGACTAGTGGTCCTACTGAAAGTCACACTTTCCCCCTCGCAGCGTCAGAGTCTTTGGCTACTCAATACCAGTATGCCCAAGCCGACGGGGATGCCACAACTCCTGTAGAACAAAGTTCGTGATATCCCAGCATAATCATCTGAGATATACATACTGACACTCCCAAGGCACCACACAACAAACCAATCCACCAGCTACCGTGGCAGGTCCACCAAGCCCACAGCCAGCAACTGATAGTACCAGCCTTCCTCAGGATCTCTTGGACTTAATCTGTCAAAGAATCCGCTTCCGTTCAAGGAAACCGGCAAAAGTTTCCATTGCGCCGAAATGGACGCCCCAGCATGTCAAACTGCTCAGCGGCATGTCGCCCATGCTTCGCGCGCGGATTACCGACGTCGAGCACAACCCGGAGCGCTGGTGGATCCGAATGATCGACGATGACGCGGACGGGTTCGACGTCGACACGGCCCTCTCGGTGCTGGCTTGGATCGGACCCAACACGGCCAATATGAAGATCCGGCTATCCGAACTTTGCAGCATCTGCAACGTCATGTGGTTCTTCGAGGTGATCCCAGAGTTCTTCCCAGCATGTCAGTCGTGGGAAGCCGCCGACGACGACCACCGCGTCATCGCCTCCAAATCCAGCATCCGCCAGACGCCGTCCAGGTCGCGGACCAGCCATTCATCCGGGTCGGACGAGAGGTCGCGATGTTGGTACTCGGAGACGAGGCACAACTCGTGCATGACCTCGCTCGAGCTGGTCAACATTGCTTTGGTGCTCCAGTGGACCGACGTGTTTAAGAAAGAGATTAAAACAGTCGTGTGGGACTGGGTGGGCGGCGAGGACTCCCAGGCCGTGCTGGCCACCCCCGTCGAGCGGCTCAAACCCGGCAGGGACCAGTGGCTCGACAGTATGTTCCCCATTTCTCCATGTCTTTGGCCATTGTACTTACTCCCTGAAGAGCAAAGAAAAATTGAAAAAGAAAAGATACTCCGGTATATGCGCAACTACCTCGACGAGACAGCCCCCCCAAAAAAACCCGACATCGAGCCCATCAGACGCACCGAAAAGGAGCTCAAGAACCACAACAACATGCGGCTCGAGCTCGCCAGGTTCCCGCAGCCGAGCATCTACAACATGATGAGGGAGATCGAGGGGGTCATTCTCAAACCCAAGCGCGCGTCGGGGCAGGCCGCCGCGGCAGTTCCCAGGACTATGAACCCTAATCGGCCTATGACTTCAGGGATCCTACGCAAGATCAAAACGATGGAATATGCTGTAGAGTCGTGGTTCCAGGGGGGCGAGGCGCACAGGAATTTTGTGGAGAAGATGTTGCAGGATGTGCATGAGTTTATTATCCACCAGCAGGACGAGTTGGCAGAGGAGATGTTGGGGTGGCGCGAGAAAATGGTGAAAATATGGAATAAACATTAATGATCTATCTATCTCGGTGGGTAGGTTAAGGTAGATTTGGGTCACCGGGGGGGTTGAGGATTACCGGCCTTTATTGGAGACAAGGATTTTCCGTCAGGGGCAAAAGACGCTGTCTGTGTATATAAGAAAATACATAATTCACATCCATAGCTTCAACACAGTCTCAATGGTAACCAGAAAGAAAAAGAAACCCTGATAATGGCAGAATTTTTCCCTGTGGCAGATTAACGCTGGGACTGTGTGAGACTATCTAGTCTAGTAGAGGCCAACCGATACTTAGCATTAAGAAATAAAGAGAATCCTCAGAGTATTTATACCGACTGGCCGCTAGTTAACTTGCTTCATTTTCGTTCCAGATTATCTAGACGGGCTGCGTGAGGCTTATCGTGGCGATGCTGAGAATAGTTAATTATCACTTCGACGGCAAATGTGCCGCAAAGATCTCAAACCGAGGGCCTCTCTTGAACGGTCACGTAGTTTGGCTTTTCTGGCAGAGAGCAGCCCACCGACACCCAATTACCCATGCTTTGGACACGCTGTTAATGGGTGTGTTACAAAAGCTTCCTGGCAAAGTGCCCCCACATGGCGGGTGTGGTCGGGTGTATGGATGGGTTAAGGACGATGTGCGACGAAGTCAGGTCCCCAGTAACAACAAATTTTGACATGTGGCTGTGATGTAGTGGACATTCGAGCATTAAAATTTAATGGGGTAACTGAGGTCTAATTGAACCGAGGTCCTTGGTTGAAATCCAGGACAACTTCTTCTCCTTTTTCGTTTTCTTCCTCCTTTCTTTTTGCTTTTCCTCCTCCTTTTTCTACGCTTCTTGTTTACAGCCTATATCAACTTTTGCAGGATACCTCACCATATTTTTTTGAGCCTTTTGAGACATTGTTGCCGTCGAATCTTGGGCTCCTCGGCGATAAATTCGGGTCACGGGACCCACTCGTCTTATTTTCCTTTGCGATGCTGTGACCCCATTATTAGGCGTCGTGTAAGTTGGAACGGCAGTGGCGGCAGTTAAAGGTATGGCACACAATGGTCTACACTCTGCTGCAATCCCAACTCGGGCCTCACAGCCAGCCAACCAGCGCAAATAATTTTCCAGATACCAATTCGAACTGGTTTTCGAATCATGATAACAAGACTTCGAGTTACATAACCCTCGACCTTGACCAACTAATAAAGAGCCCTCAATTATGACTGGGGATGTCTTTGTGTGTCTTTTATTCTATAATCTTGCACCTATTCGAAAAGCCCTCTTTTGTTGCACTCCAAACTCGCCAACACCGGAAACGTATAATTGGTGTTTAAGTAATTAACAAAGAACCACTTAAAAAGCTACTAGCACGTCAACAACACACCAACTGAACCCCTGGAATTGGTATTTATCCACCTTTCCATTCCACAGGTACACATACACACACATACACACAGATTTCCACACCCCCACGACGCCCCTTACACACGACACGAAAACAACTCCACTGAACGAGAAACACGTCATCATGTCTCAGTCTCGGGATGATGCTAGACAACAGGATAAAGGATGATGCTGCACCCCAAGACGATAATGCTGGACCCAGGATAACAATAACGAGATACCTCAGGATGACAATAATACCGGTGGTGGTTGTGGACACGACGACAACGACGGAGGTCTTGGCGTGCACCTCCCCGAAGGGACGGCAATCTGCGCGCCAAAATTCATGGTCTCCCTCAACGGCCAGCGCCGATGGATCTACGTCATTGTAGAACGTGCGACTTATTTCCCATTCCAAGTCGACTACCAAGCAGTGTACGAATACCTGCGGCAGAATTTGATCGTCGCAGTTCACCATCGCCTTGGCGACATCGAAGAGGGCGACATGCACATCCACTTCAACTACGACACAGGTGCTGTAGCTAGGCACAAATTACCAGCATATAGTCCGAACAGGGGCTGCTACTTCCCGCCGCTGGCCGAATACCAGCTTCCCTCGAGAATCAAAACAGTCCTGCGATCCGAGATGGCCGAGGTCAGCCACCTGGCCCCCCAGATCCACCTAGTGCGCTATCTAGACACTGGGGAAGAGGCCGCATTGTGCTCGACGAGGCTACCGACACCAGGGTTCTCGGCTATGCGATGCGGTTTGTACCAGGAGGTGACATGCTTTGTAACCCGGACCGCCTGTTCAAGCTAAAGCATTCCAAGTAGCTCATGAAGGTTTGACTATATTCCGTGTCAGCTCGCCTGTTCGTTCCTGGGCCTGACCAAAAGAAATAATACAGGTCGTCGACGATTTGAACTTCAAATATGGCATTGTGCACAGGGACATTGCGCCACGCAATGCCTTCATCGACCCAGAGACGAATAAACTCCTGCTCTAAGGCTTTGGACGGGCGGCACGTCTTGGTCAGGTGCCTCCGACCGAAATGGAGCGGCGCGGGGGCTGCGATTGTGGGGATAATTAACCCGAACTGGAGCGACGCCAATAATGCCATCATGTTTGCGTGCCAGGTAATAATCACACGCGACTACAGCTATGAACTCTTCCCATTCGTGGGCCCAAATGTTTCGACTTCTGACATTGAAAAAATGGCTATTGGAGGGCGCGGATTGGAAAAGGCACCCCAAGGTTCTGATTGACCGACCCGTGAGGGACTGCTGTGAAGCGCTAAGAGCCTGGGCGCTTGCAAAGAGGGACAGGTCAATCGAGATTTATACCCAAGCAGAGGATTAATTACATTGACTTCCCGATGATATTTGAGGAACAGCCGGGTGGGTGGGCGTATCGCTATCCGCGTGAGCATGCCAAAAGGGAAGGTCTGCCGCATCTCGACTGGGGACGGCCGCGAACCAGGAAACTGGACGCCGATCGGTGAGCTGTTCGCTCGGGGAAATATGCTGATCCTAATGCTGGTGGCGGGTGGTTTAATCAGTGGTCATGGCCGTGGTCGTCGTGGCTGGTTTGGTGGCGGTGGTAAAAAAGGGGCGGGAAGCGGAAGAGCTGGGACATCAAAGAAGGGAGGCAGAAAACCCCCTCCAAAGGGGCGAGGGAGGCCGACAGGGTCGAAGAAGGGGAAAGACGGCAAGAAATCGTCAAGGAGATCAAAGCGACTGGCAGCCAAGGCGGCCGTCGTCTTAGGGTATGAACAAGATCACGACACAAGCCAGGTGCTAGTGGAACCGCTAGGACTTGAAGGTATCTTGTCAGGGAGGACCTTGAAGGGTGAGAGGATATCAGCACGGGAGGCTACGCAAATGGCCTCCAGATTGCGATACGAAAGGCACCATGGTCCAAAGATGGGAGAGAAAAAGGGCACTTCTGAAGTTATTGATCTGATCGTTTGAATTATTATGTCGGGAACATGTGTTAAAGAGTGCCTGGGGGTGCAGGATCAAGGCATTCAACAACTTTTGTTAGGACGATATGAGGCTTGAACTCGGCGGTGTTGTTGTTGCCGAGTAAAAGTTTTGCCGTTGGCCAGAAATTGGTTAAGTACAGTAGCTATGGCTGCCGGTGCCTTGTTCCTTCCTCTATACTACAATCTTCATGGCTGGTGAACACCACAGGCGTCCATTGGCCCGTGCCAGCCCTGTATCTGCACTGACCAGCCCTTAAAACCACGACCCCCAAAGAACCTCAATCCAATGTCATCTGGCATTGTGGGGGGACATGAATTCAGGCACATCCATCCCGACCGAGGCTATCGTTATCCCCTTTTTGACCCCAACCCCAAAGTGGCATCTTCCGCCCGGACCCCATTCCCGACGACAACATGACCTTCAACACTTAACCCTCCTATGTTCTCACCCATTTACCAACATCTCATCCAATATCACTCATCATGAAAATCTCAGGCCGCACATTCGTCATCTCAGGCGGGTACGGAATTATTCATTCCCCTCATCACATGTCATCATGAGTTAACAAAGAAACCCAAGGGCATCCGGCCTCGGCCGCGCCTGCGCGCAAGACATCTGCCTCGCAGGCGGCAACGCGGCGATCCTGGACCTGAACGCCGACCTGGGCGCCGCGGCCGTAAAACAAATTGTCGCTGCTGCTGGGGGGGCCGGGCCGCACGGGAGGGGGGAGGCCGGGGGTGGGTCCGCTCGGTTCTTTGAGTGCGACGTGGTCGACACGGATGGCATTGCGCGCGCCGTGGCGGGCGTGGCCGCGTGGGTCAAGGAGACGGGCAAGCCGTTGGGCGGGATCATCCCCGCAGCAGGCGTGGGACGGCCGGGATTGGTAATTATTTTTCTTTCTCCCTTCTCCCGTTGTCCCTCATGGACAGACAGATAGGATATGAATCCCTGACCGCCGGAACTGCAGATCCTCGACAGGAACCTCAACCCGGTGTCCATCGAAGCAATTGACTTCGTGCTGGGGATCAATCTGCGCGGGACACTAGACCTCGTGCGACAAGTGCTACCGCACCTCGCTGGCGGCCCATCTGACGGCCCCGACGGCGAGCGCGGAGTTGTGGTTATGGTGGCCAGCTCGGCCGCGTTCGAGGGCCAGATGGGCCAAGTAGCGTACGCAGCGAGCAAAGGTGCCGTGGCGTCAATGACGCTACCCATGGCGCGGGACCTGTCGCGCTTCGGGATCCGCGTCGTCACCATCGCACCCAGCATGTTCGATTCGGCCATGACGGCCGTCATGTCGGACAAGGTGAAGAAAGGACTACAAAAGGCCATGGAGTTCCCAGTCCGCGCTGGCAAGCCTGAGGAGTTCTCGTCGCTGGTGAGGCAGATCATCGAGAACGTCATGCTCAACGGCGTGGTGATTCGGCTGGATGGCGCCACGAGGATGCCAAGCAAGCTGTAGGGAGTATCACTGTATGTACGGGATGTCCGGAGAATTTTTCATGTGCATTGTGTTTCGGGATCAGAATGATAGAGGTGGACATCTACACCAGACATAAGGGAAAGCCTTTACGTTTGTGTCCATCCAGGCAAGC
The DNA here is from genome assembly GCA_027569635.1 of Lasiosphaeriaceae sp. G1095. Taxonomy (NCBI): domain Eukaryota; kingdom Fungi; phylum Ascomycota; class Sordariomycetes; order Sordariales; family Lasiosphaeriaceae; species Lasiosphaeriaceae sp. G1095. Next base: position 28,517 of record JAPDFK010000265.1, on the reverse strand, counting down.
CCAAACGCTTTCTTGTACACCAAGCCGCCAATTTGCCGCCCCTACAGCAGGGCATGCTTCATACAATACACCTTCCTGCAACAGCCCAAGCACCAAGCAAATGACCCGAAGACCAAAGACTCAGAAGATGCCATCCAAACTTGACCACAATGCCGCCGTCCTCCTGCTATACGCCTAGTGGTAGTCCTCGTCGACATGGGGCAAGTCATGGCCGCGCCCTTCGTAGTAGGCGCGGCCACGTCCTCTGAGCTCATCAGGACGGTAGTTCTAGGAAAGGGGCAGGTTAGTTATCAAGGGGGGTGCAGCTTGCTTGTGCCACTATGTGCAATACTTACATCAGGGCCGCGCTGGCTCTGCAGAAGGGTCCAATTAATCAGTTAGGTCGTAGTGTATTACTTGCTTGTGATGTCATGTACTTACATTGCCGCCGCGACCGTCGTCAACGCGCTCAAATCCAGGAGAAGCTGTGATCTGACGGACACGGCCCTCGTAGTGGTCAATCCAGCGAGTCGGGGACCGGACGCGGATCGGGGACCGGACACGGATCGGGGACCGGCGACGAGCTGGGGACTCGCGACGATAGAAGGCATAGCGATCGCCCACAGGGGAGCAGGACCGCAAACGACGGCCGCCTGAGCTCTGTCCCGCCAAGACAGATCCATAGGCAAGGCCTTCCAGGAAGGCCTTGACAGTCTCGGGATTGGCTCGTGAGGGGTCCGGAACCCCGGTACCCATCAGTGTCTGGGCCGGAACAATCGGCTCAGGGGCCTTGTTATTGAAATTGGGGGCCTTGTTGTGAGACTCGGAGACCTTGTTGTTGACATTGGGGGTCTTATTATTGAACTTGGAGGTGTTGTTGCCGGGGGGAGGGCCACGGATCGGAAGTGAAAACCCCTGGTTGAACCGAGCCCTGGGCCCGCCATGATGGCGGGCAAGCGGCAAGGTGAGAGCATCGTTGTTCTCTTTCTTGACCTGAATGCGTTCCCCGACAGGCTTGGGGACCCCATTGAAGGCTACCAGGGGCCAGCTCTTGACAATCATCAAGGCCTTAAGCGCCACCCAATCCTTCGCATCCTTTGCGGAAGAGCGTGTGATGCCGTGGACGGTCACACCGCGGATGTTGACGTTGCAAGTATATTTGTCCGGTGCAACCACGACTTCGTGCCATTCCGGGTTGAAGCGACGTTTCTGGCATTCGACCGACAAGTGCCAGAGTATCGTCTTGGTTTCCCTCGGGATGCCGACCCTAAACGGAATCATGGCAAGGGACGGGTTCGCAATCGGCGGGCTGGGGTAGGTGCGGCGGTTGGCCGTAGCAATCGCTGTGGCCTTGTACCACTCCTCCTCAGTCTTGACCTTGGCCTCGTCTCGCTCCTTGTTGGCCATTGCAGCCTTTTGACAATGTCTGTGGCGATAGTAAACGCGAGGGGGGGGCGAAGGAAAGGTGTGAGGTATCAGAGGAAAGGCGAGGAGTTGCCGAGAGGATACGGGGGGAGATTCGAGAGGCTGCAGTTTTTGGATGGAGGTCAAGAGGTCGGGCAAGTGGAGGGAAGAGCTGAAGAGGTTGATTGCCCGGTTGAAGTCGCAGACGCAGGCAGGTGCAGGTGGAGGTGCCCTCTGTTTGTGTAGGTAGAGGCGTTAGTTGCCTTGGTTCCAAGCAAAGCTTGAAAGAAAACGCCTTTTTGTCCTGCAACTTGTTATGATCTTCGGAAGGCGCACCGGAGAGCCGTCAGAAAAATGAGAGAAGTGACTCGGACACCGGTTGACTGATTCAAAGTTGGATCAGATCGAACAGTGCCCGAGATAAGTGCTTAGTGCAAAGCTATTCGACCTTGCTTTATGGTTGATGTGATAGTTTCCCTGGTTCTAAAGAGTAGGCGCGTTGCTTTTGTTGTGCAGTGACATTTGTCCTGCTCTTTGGGGGTTGTCAAGAGAAATTGAGGCAGGAGCGGTTTGCGGTCCAAGTTGCTCGGCGACCACCAGCACTTGGGCAGGTACTCTAAGATCTTCAGCACACAGCGAATTGACGTCATTTCGTTGAAGAAATAATATACCCACTGTGTCAGTTGCCTATCTGAAGGTAGATTTGACTCTTGAAAAAAGAAGAGTTGACGCGTCGCTTGTCAATGTCTGACAATATTAGGTGGTCTGGCTTTGAGGGTTCAAGATAAAAGCGGCAGGAGTTATTTGCAGTACAAGTTGTTGGGTGAGTTGCAGCGACCCCACCAGCACCTACCTTTTTAATTTGGAATTATGGCGACACGCAGGAGCTAGTTGGTTCTGCCTCGTCTAATGAGAGCAGCGCTCAAATCGTTGTCAACTGTTGAAACTAGTACAAGGTATGGGTTAGAGGTTCGCCCTTCTCCCAGGCCTGTACGTTCTCTACCTGCTGCTCGTACCATGCCGTCAGTGTCGACTCCTCTACATAGCCCATATGCGGCGTCAGAAGAACCGCGCTCCGCCCCTCCTTCCCCCATTTGGTCGTCCGCCACCTGCTGTCCAGCGGCAACGGCTCCAACTCGAACACGTCAAGAGCCGCCGCCCGAATCTTGCCCTGCTCCAGCACCTCCAAAAGGTCCTCCTCAACAACAAGCGGCCCACGCGACGTGTTGATAAAGATGGCAGTCGGCTTCATCAGCGACAACTCCTTGGATGACACGCCGCCCCTTGACCGGTCCGATAATACAATGTGGAGGCTGACGAAGTCCGACGTCGAGAACAACTCCTCCTTGCTGACCACCTTGAACGTCTTCTCGCCGCCACTATCGATGGAAAAGCCGACAGCCTGCGCCTTCTTGTCGGCCGCCTCTTGCGTCAGGTTAGGGCTCCACGCGGTGATGCGCATGCCGAATGCCAGGTGCATAATCTTGGCCACGGTGAGACCCAGCCGGCCGAGCCCAACAACGCCAAAGATCTTGTCACGGAGGCTGATGGCGGATGCCGTCTGCCATCCGCCCGACTTCACCTCGTGGTCGTCCTGGGCAATGTTGCGTGCGGCCGCGAGAATCATGGCGACGCAGTGCTCCGTCGTGCTGATGGAGCCCACTCCAGGGTGGGCCTTGTCCACGGCACCGACCACGGGGATCCCGCGCTCCCTAAAGGCATGGAGGTCAAGAGCGAGGTTGCGGTTGCCGGTGGTAAGCAGCAGCTTGAGATTGGGCAGTCTGGCGATCAACTCCCGCGGGAAAGAGGTCCGCTCTCTCATGGTGGCTGGAAGTCTAAGGTCAGCATCCTGCAGTGCAGCTGGATAATACACTTACAGATCACCGTGAAGGGCTCGAGCCTGGCGACGAGCTTGTCCTTTACATCTTGGGCCGTGTCTTTATGGTTGTATGGTCGTAGTGTGTCTTTAATGAATGTCACCTCATACTTGGCGGGATCCAAGGCCTTGAACTTGGGTTCGGAGATGCCTTGGTAGTCGTCGAGGACCGCAATCTTGATCAGTGCTGGCATGGTGGCGCCTTGGTATATTGTCTAGGATATGGTTAGATTTTGGGAAGATTTCAATGATAACATTATCAAGGAGGACGAAATGTCTCAAACGACTAGAAATAGGCTCCGAAAGCCGGACCACCGATTCCGTCATAGCCGGCCCCGCTGTCGAACACATACCCCGCAAATTGCCCCGAAGTATCCAGACTGTCGGTAAATGGCACGGCTCCAATTGTAAAAGGGGTAAATCACCGTGCTTCTTAGAACCAAAATTCATAATTACGTCTTTTTCAAAGTCAGGTAATTTTTCACTTTTCTCACCTCAGAGATCTCGCGGAGCTGAGCACAACTCTTATCAGCCCAGGGGAAATGGGCAAAGGAGTTGCTCATAAACCCGATGTAGGTATCCTAATTCCTTTTAAATCCCAGCTACACAGGCTTATACGACATGGGTTTTTATGTTTTCTCGACAGTCCGGTTTGGTTTACTTCGCTCTGCTTCACTTGGAGGTGATAGGTATAATTAACAAATCCTCGTCCAGTATACTATAGAACAAGATGAATGAATGGATGAATACGAAACTATTCACGCCCACGCTGCTCATATCACGAGCGGTTGGGAGGTTTTATAAAGTTGAGAGCGGATTCAATGCGCCATTCCGTGAATGACGTTTGTAGAGCGGTGTTATGATACGATGGAGCTATGTCAACGGGAGCGGGTCGTGCTTACTTTGAGCTCGATAGGTTTTATCTCTACAAACTCGAAGGATAGGTGATTATGAATACGTACTTTTCAAATACGAAACAACTCGGAAATTCGCGTACTTCCCCAATAGCTTCAGGTCTATCAGCCAAGCGACCAATGTCTTTTCCACAAAAAATTGAAATAGTCTCGTCCAACTCAAATACTATCATATCCCTTGATTTCCCGATAAACCACTGCTATCATTTCGTTTTTGTTCGTTCTCCTTTGTCGGACCTCTTAAGACGTGATATCAGGAAGGGGACTTTTGGCGAGGCACAGTGTCTCTTGTTTCAATGGGCTCCTAGCTACATTTGCTCCAATACGAGTTGAAATGGGTAATGACAGCAATGATGGCGATGGCAGACTCCTTACAAAGATCCCTTTACTCGTCTTTCTGGGGCTGGCAAATGTTTCAAGACATGTGTTTCAAAGGATATTAACATGTGACCTCAAAGGCATTCCGAAGAGGCTGTCCTCTACTGGCTTGTTGGATAGAGACGTGATCTGTCAGTAAGCTGTGTTTTCGCTCCATCCCAGCCCGTCCCTTTTATATTGGAATTATACATTCTGCTAGGAAGTGCCTAAGATGCCAAGATGTGGGATGGTGTTGTGGCTTTTCTGTGAATGACTGAGCTTCGGGCGACAGGTATGCCCGGGAGGGGCTGAGTCTGTGCAATAAAAAGGAAGATTGAACCTGGCATTGTTCACAATGACGGCAACTTGACAACACCAAAGGTCGCAAACACCGAGAATCCCACCAAAGAATAACCGACGGAGTAAAGTCACCATGTCCAAAGGGAAAGAGACGATAAACCCATCGCAGCCTCGCCTGGTGGTCTACTCGTTCGACAAGGACCTTACGCAGCATAAGTTCCCGTCGTTTGTGATCAAGCTCCAGTTTCGACTGCGCTACGCTAGTGTCCCTTACGAAAATAGACAAGGCACGCGGCCGCAGGCGCCCAAGGGCAAGATCCCTTATGTCCGCTTCCTCGATGGCTCGGGCGAGCTGATGGGCGACTCGACGCTGATGGCCAAGCGGCTGATCGACGCCGGCGAGATGGAGGACCTGAATGCCGCGCTGAGTCCGGAGGACAAGGCGCGGGATCTCTGTCTGCGATCCATGATCGAGGACAACTTGTACTACCTGCTGGTGGGTATTGCCACCCTATTGGACACGAGGTGAAACACTCATGAGATGTCCTTGTGTAGCTGTACGAGCGCTGGCACGAGAATTACAAAGCCATGCGAGACCAGGGACCGTGGAGCCATTTGCGCCGGGGGGGGGGGTCCGCCATGTCTTCGTTGCCATGGTCTTCCGCTTCGTGCGGCTCATCCTGTATTTTCAAGGCACAGGACGGCATACGCCCGAGGAGGTCCGGCGCTTTCGGACTGAAGCTATCGGGGCGCGAGCAGACCTTGCGACAGCGGCCAGAAACAAGACGATTGACACAAACAATGAACAGCAGCAGCAGCCGTTCTGGATACTGGGCGGCGAGAAGCCCACCGAGGCCGACTTTGCTCTGTTTGCCTACCTCGCCGGCGTGCTGGTTACCCCAACGTAAGTCTTCCCCATCGCCCCTTCAAAGAGCAAGTCGAGCTGACAGTCTGCCAGCCAGCCACCGCGGCTCTGATTAACAGCCATCCGGAGTTGGTCGATTACGTCGAGCGGATCCACAAGACCTATTTTCCTGACTTTCGCGCTCTTGGGTTGTGATGGCGCGGTGGCGGGTTATTCCTGAATTCTGGCCATCTCATTTTTTCAGATTGGACTGGTTAGCTTAGCTTTGTACCTTAGTGTGAAGTAAACGTTGAAGGACAGCTGCTAACCCGGCAGGTCGTTGTGCAGAAGCGGCGGGGGTTCTGCGAATTGCAGAAAATACCCGAAGCTTGACAGTGCTGTGACTTTTACGAGTGACCCGCACAAACCCCTGCAACCTTACTCCCGCAGTGCTCGCTAAACAAAGTTGGGAAAGTTAGCGGCTCCACAGCACCCCAACCCCAGCGCCCAACCCCATCAGCTGGCAGTGTCAATACATAGTATTGGCGTTTGGTCTTCTCACACGCGGCACATGCATACTACAGTAAGCCACCCAATCTGAGTATTGCCAGCGCCGAATTGGAATTTGGCGAATGGGAAAACCACCCGACTTCGCTTCTGACGTCGCTTTCACATGGGAAAAACCTGCCCCCAGTTCAGCTCCAACCATCCATACGACATCGTCGTCCAACTGAGGAGGAAACGGCCACACATCACAACAGCAATGCATCGCTAGGGCCCTCCCCTTTTTTGACGTGGATTCCCTTTCCCGCTCCTTGTTCCATCATCGCGTGTAAAGGGCATCGATGGCCATGGTCGACCAAGATGACAGCACAACACCCTCTCACCTCCGCCCGCGCCGGCCTACCAGGCACTCTGCCGCCCTCGAGCGCGGCCGCGACAAGACATCGGGCTCCGCTTACGACAAGGCCGACCCCCAGCACGGTCACACTCTCTCTGACGGCTTCACCCCCGACTCGACCCTAGTAGCTCGCTCGTCCGACGACGTAGACCCCCTCGCCCATCAGCGTCCTCCACGCCCCGACAGTCAGAATGACGACGATCGACGACGATCCAAGGCTGCACATCGCACCCACAAACACAGGTCCAGCAGCGCTTTCCTCCTCGCCGACCCTATCTACGACCTCCCCGAACAATCACATACGCAGTCACAGTCACACAACAAGCGACATCAGAATTCGGTCGAGAACTACAAGGTGAGGACAGCACAGCGTGGCCAAAACTCCAAGGGCGCTGTTGGCCTTGGCCTGGATCCCGCCTCCATGCCTGACCGCCTGTCTGAACGAGCTTCGACTGGCACTACTGTCATCCAGCGAGACTCACTGGCTACCGATGCCGGGAGCAGTACGCCGCTAGATGTCGAGTCGGCGCAGATTGTCAACATGGCTCTTAACTTGAGCGAGTCGAGGCGGCTCGCGTCGCGGAGGAACGTGTCGCAGCCCATCCCACCTCGTCTCGCCCCTCTACCCGACAGCACCACTGGAGGAAGTCTTAGGCAGCACCTTCAGCAACAAAGGAGGATATCGCGAACCATCTCGCCAAGGCCAGACCGTTCGCCGCGGGTTGGGTCTGGGCGAGTCGTCAGCCCCTTGCAGTCCGCCTTTGAGTCGGACGGGACTTACCGATACCACTTCTCGCAGTCGACCCTGGCGAGAGCCCAGAAGGCCAAGGAGTACCTTGAGCTCATGGCGCAGTACAGGCGAGTGCTGGATCTGCTGCCACCCCTGAAGCCCACCCGGGGCCCCTTGTCATCGGGTACCAGTCCCCACGACACACCGAACGGCTCAGTGCAGCTCTTCAAACCGCCGACAAACGAGGAGACAAAGATTGGCCGCTCTTACAACCCTCTGCAGTACATACGGAACCGCAAAGTCAGGGCCCGTGAAAGAAAGGTCATTGATGGCGAGGCTCAAGGCTTCAACGATGTTATCAGAGTCTCGGAGTGGGTAGATGACGTCTCTAGGTGGGTTGCCACGGGCCAGGCTCGGGGGCTTGGGGACAACTCCCTGCCGCTGTTCGCCGGAGCCCTCGTGGTCGCAACGCAGAGCTCTCCTCCGTCGGTCAACTCCAGACCGGCCGTGGCCGCGACAAAGCCGAAACGGCCGCGCGTCGACTGGGTTATCGACCCGGCAGACATGCTCGCCGACGTCTACTGGCTCGAGCAAGACGACAACAAGAAACTTGTCGAGGACCGCCACTGGAGGCGCGTCTTCTCCCAGGACCCCGATCTGTACCGGCCGCTGTCCCGCGAGGAAGCCCCCCGACTAACCACCCCTGGCTCCATCAAGGAGCTGTCAGACCATACCGCCGCTGAGCCTGTGCCCTCTGATATCCAGCCTGTCAAGGCCGAGCACGAGCCTGTACTCAGTACAGCCCGCGATCGAGCTCAGCAGAAGCTGCGGGCGCTTAAGGGGTCTCATCATCGCCAGAACAGCAGTTCGGTCAATGGCCGTGATCTGCTCCGGATCCACCTCGGCTCGCTGTCCGAGTCCTCCGACACAGATAGCGAGCGCCGCCGGCGCGCCAGGGCTGGCACCGTCACTAGCAGCGGCGAGGCCATCCTGGCAAAGCAGATGGAGGAGATGATGGCGCGGGAGCAGCGAGATGCCGAGTCCCGCCCGGGCTACGACCATGAGGCGCTGCGTATGAAGTTTGCAAGCCCCAATCCGATGACGCCAGAGCAGAGAACACGCACATCGCCACCTCAAAATGCTAACAACAACCGCCGAGCCGACTCACACACGGAGCTGAGCGAAGCAGAGAGCCGGCATTTGAAGCGCAAGCCGCCCTCTTCGCCACTGCAGGCGTCTGGGCGAGCCAGCCTCGAGGTTCTCCACGGCGGGCGGCGGTTCTCGATCGAGTACGACACATCGTTGCCTAACTCGCCGGATCTGCGGCCTGTCCGAGACGGCGTACGTGTCCCAGCTATTGGCCTGGACCTGTCGCCCACATCGAGCCGCCCCAGCTCACCCACCCGAAACCCCCTGAGCAAGGTCAGGAGCATGTTCCGCGAGCGCAGTCGGGACCGGGACCGTGTGGTGGAGTTGCCACGCGTTGTCAGAGAGGAGGGCATCGAATCGTCGCCGGCCTTACCCGACAAGCTACCGCTCGAGTCACCCGCGACCGACAAGAGTGGTATGCCGTCACCCGAGCGGAGAGCATCTCGAAGCCCACTACGCAAGGTCATCACCAAGGGCACAGACGCGAGCTACAGGTCACATAGGAGTACTGGCAGTGTCAAGCTTCGTGGAGAGGATGCTGGCAGTGGTCTCCGGTCGCTGTTCCTCCGCCCTCGGATCGATAGTGTCTTGCGCAGTAGTGTCTCAAAGGTCAGCGATATGATCTGGCGGAAAGACGGGACCGTGGCTGGGTACGAGCAATCGTCCAGTACGTCATCAGACGAGTCTGAGCCCGAGCCGGCTAGAGGCAGGCCTCGGGGCCTTGAACGGACGGCCTCGCAGGGACATGGCCATATCCACGAATTACCCAGCCACAGCGGGAAGAGCTATCTTGACGTGATGTCCCAGTTCCTGCACACGCCAGAGCACGTCAAGTCTGTGTCGGGCGAGCGCCATACCTTCTCACCCCCTGGATCCCACCCATCCTCGCGGCCAATAAGTCGGCGGTCGTCGCGGTTCGATCTTCTTAAACCGCCCAGGATCGACGTCCAGAATGCCTCGCCAGGCTCATCGCCGCCGCCAGAGTTGATGGGGCAGCGCGATTCGGATGCCTCAGACTCGGATTCCCGGAAGAGCAAAAACTACACTGATGGGGTCCGTGCCGCTGACGCCCGTCTCAATGCTGTGCTGGCCTTCCCCAAACCCCGGCAGTTCTCTTCATCATCGGCGGGCCGCCAATGGTCTATTGCAGACCGCGCCGGCGCCTCGCTGCCTGTCCGCGCTGACGTCTCGAAGCGCGAGATTGCTCGCCTACGTGCCCTGCTGCTCAGCTCCGGCATCCACGCCATGGAGATGGACCGCCGCGCCAAGGAGCGCAATCTACTCTCCTCGCCCGGCCGAACATGCCGCATCCGCAAGAGTAGCAGTACGTCCGACTCTCGGCCACCCCCATTCGCATGGACCGATGTAGTCCGCCACTGCCCCGATCCGGCCATGCGTCGTCGCCTGCTCGCCCGTCCCGTGGCCCAGACAGACCTATATCCGCTCGCCGCGCGCGTTTTGGAATCGTCTATCCAAACATCTGCACAACACTTTGCTGCCGTATCGAACACGTTCGCCACCGACACGGCCCCGAAACTTGAGTATCGTGTTGAAGCGCTGCGGGCCAAAGTCGCGGGCCAGCTGACGGATTTGACGCAGAGGGCGGCGGACGAAGCTGACGAAGCGAATCAAGACCTCGCGTCGGGGCAGCGGCTGAAAGTGAAGAGGGTAGTAGATGTCATTGAGAAAATGCTACGGCGTAGACGGAGACGGTTTAGATGGGTGCGCAGAGCCGGATGGCTGACGGTCGAGTGGATGCTCGTCGGCTTCATGTGGTATGTCTGGTTCGTGGTCATGATTACCAGAGTCTTGCTGGGTGTTGGTAAGGGTGTGGTCAGGGCGGCCAGATGGCTGTTGTGGCTTTAACTCCCCTGCCTTTTGTTCATGAAGTATCTATATGTGTGTATTGTGAGCATGGAGTTGGGTTTTGTTTTGGAGGTTTTTTTTTTTTTGACAAAGCTGGATTTGGCTTTGTCTTTGACGGTTGAACCGGTCCTGGACAAAAGCAGGAGAAGAGGACCTGGAAAAGGACAGATTTTGAATACACACCCAGACCAAAAGAGAGAGTAAGAGAGAGGGAGAGGATGAATCGCCGGACACACAGTTGATACCCCCTCCATTATAATTAATTGCCTCAGTTTAGAAGATAAAATACAGACAGTCAAGCAGACAAACCAGCATACATTCGTGTATGACACATGGTACATGACATTTTACTCACTTTTTCCCTCTTCCCTCTTCTCTCAGGACTATGATGACTGGTGTCGGCCTAGGTAGGTAGTCGGTCCAATTGCTCGCCGCTAGCCGAATACCAGAACTAACGAACAAACAGCGGAATAAACGAACCGATTTTAACCATCCCCCTTTCCCCTTCTTTAATCCGTCTCTTGAAGCAACGACAGAAACGGACAGAAAAAAAAACATTAAATCCTAATCCTAAACCAAAAAAAGAAGAAAAAGGCTACTCGATCCTTTTCTTCCCCTCCTCGGCGTTGATGTACCGCGCCGTGCTAAGGCCGCGCTCGTGCCTCGCCATCAGGGGCCCCAGAATCTTGTCCTTGCGCACCTTGTTGATCGTTTCATGGTACCCTTCGGTGGCCCACGGGCGGGGATTCAGCTTGGGCCAGTTGACCTATTTTCATCTATTAGTTTTGTTATTTGAACGGTGGGGGTTGGAGAGGTACGTACGTAGAGCATGCCGTTGCTGACGATAAACATCAACGACCATGCCGCGATGAGAGTGAAGAACACGACAAACAAACGCAGAGGCCACGCAGCGGCATCGGGCAGGCGTGGCGTCAGCAAGCCGACAAACACCACAAACAGACTGAAGGCAGCCACGTAGGGCACGGCCTGGATCAACACGGGGCGGCGGTCGGCAAACACCTGGCTGCCGCCAGCGTTGGAGGCAGATGGTTGATATGCTCCAAGGAACAAGTCGAAGGCGTCCTGGCGGGGCCCGTCGAGGAAGTTGTTCTTGCAGTAGCGCGTGACCGAGACGTTGCCATCTTGCAATGCGCCGGCAATGGTGCGCTTGCCGAGTCGGGTGAGGTCTGTCTTCATGGCGCCGGTGCCCGAGTACGCCTGGGCGACCACGTCGGCGTTATCGGCCCACATGTTCCGGAACAAGAGCTCGAAGGTTGGATCCTCGGTGGCGAACGTGGCGCCCCTCGAGAGCAGCCCCAGATCAACAAACATGCGGTCCAGCGTCCACCGCGCCAGCAGACTCTGCACCACGTTGGTCCTGTCGAGGCAGTCCATGCAGTTGGTGCGCACCACGCTCGTCTGCAGGCTGCGCACCTCGAGCCGCCCGTCAATGTGCGACGCCGGCATGTCCACGGCCCGGAAGTACTGCTGGGCCACCAGCGCGTCACGCAGCCGATCGATCAGCAGCTGGGCGCGGTGCATCTGCAAGCTGCCCTTGGTCTCGGCGTGGAAATCAAAATAGACGTAGTGGAGGCGGTCGAAGCTAGTCTGCTTCTTGTTGCTGTCGATGGTGTGGAACATCTCGTCGGTGCGCTGGTCCGCCTGCACATGTTCCTCTGGCGAAGACACCAGGGACTCGACCATCTGCTCGTACGCCTGCTTGACGCGCATCTCGCGGCCCTTTTTGTTCACTAGGTTGACCAGGTAGTTGTCGCCGTACAGGCGGACCTGCTCTTCAAAGTGGGCGCGCGCCGCGGGGAGCGCCGCCTCGATGCTGCGGATCTGGACTTTGGGCGTATACTTGAGGTTGTTGACTTCAGCCCAGAATGCCGGCACGCTGCCACGGGTCTGTACGTACGACAGCACCTGGACCTCGCGGCCGTCAGAGCCCCCACGTTTCCCGCTCTGCATGTCCCCGCTGCCCGCAAAGCCGCCGAGTCCGGCACCGCTGTCGCCCAGGATGAGCACTTGCTCCGTCTCGTTGTAGTTGGCAGCGTGGCCATCGTCGTCGAGGCCACGGGTGAAGTAGCGGGTGCCGCCACGGTGCCTCGACCGGCGCGAGATCAGCACAAGGGTGAGGGGTGTGTTCTTGAAGGTGGTGGGGTGGATCTCGAGGGTGCCAAAGACGACGGGCAGGATATAGGGGTCGATCTGTGGCTGGGGAGCAGGCTGGCCGCGGCCGCCCTTTGTCCGAAAATCGATCAGGTCTGACTGGATGAAGCGGTTCCAGAAGAAGCGGTCGTCGGTGCGAGTCCAAAGCGGGCTGGCAGCGTCGTGTTGCGACTGGCGCTGGAAGCTGTTCGTGAGGTCGATCGAGTAGGAAAAGTGCATGGGACCCGACTTGATGAAGCCACGGATCAGGCTCAGAAAATGGTCCTCTTCGGGGTCGTGGACCTGGCGCTCACGCAGTGGGAGGAAATCGGTGGACACGACCTTATAGACCATGTGGCCGCGGATGCGACCAACGGGCTGGGCCTTGGTGATGACGACGATGTACTTGTCTGGGAGAGGGGTGTTAGCGGTGACGGTAGAGGAAAAGGGAGGGGGGACAGGGCGCCCATTCATTACCTAGCCTCAGCTTGACAACACCCAGGATGCCGGCGATGCTGGACACGCGCGACACCCGCTTCCCAGTGAGGAGGGAGGCATCGCTGAGCCTAATGTCGCCCGTGGGGCGGTCGATGGTGAGGGCGGGCGCATTGGGGCTCGAGGGAGAGGCGAAAATGTAGGCGTCGGACGCAGCCTGGACATTGATGTCGCGGAAGGGGAGCGTCATGGTGACGACGTGATGCAGCAGTTAAGAAAGGGGGGGGAAAGAGTAGACAAAAGACGAAGGCTGTTGCTATTGCATCTCGCAGAAAACAAACAACACAAGAGACGGCAACCGGGTGTTTAAGAAGCAGTCAGTGGCGCGTTGGCGGTTTCAGCACTAATTATGGCGGATTATGGCGGCCACGATTCAGATGTCATCCCCCAGCAGCCAACAAGAGGCGAGGCGATGCTCGATTACCAGCGATTACGATTACGTTGCACCCTTTGCACGCTTTGCATTTGGCCGCGGCTGGCAACGAGTGACATAAGTAAGACTGCTCTCTCTGCCCGGTACGCCCCAATCACGTGCATCGTGCACAGACCGCGGGGTGGCCGGCTGGCCTGGCTGACGTTGCAGACCCACCTGTGACCTGCCGTGCTGGCTGGTCCAGGCTGCTACCTACTGCTGCTGCTGCTGCTGCTGTTGCTGCTGCTGCGTGCTGCGTGCTGGAGCCGCCGCCCGCTGTCAATGAATGAATGACCTGCGCAGCAATTCCAGTTTCCAGCCTTGATCCCGTGGTTTGCTCGAGGCAAGCAACAACAGACTTCCCGATCTTTCACCTTGCTTTGTCCCGATACTCGCTTTTCCGCAACCACGATTTCCTGCCGACGCCGAGACCCGACAGAGCCCCGATTTATTGACGCCGAACCTTGGATAGCCAGATCCTGCTGCTGTCTTCCCCAACGCCCGCAGTCCATCTGCATCGCCAGTGTCGACCAATCCACCAACATCCCCATCCGACGACTCACATCACCACACCTCCGCTATGGCCGCTCGAGGACCTCCCGGTGCGCGTGGCATGGGCAGCCGCTTTGCACAATTCAAGCTGGTGCTACTCGGTGAGTCGCCCGCCTGCTAGGGGCTAGCATACGTGCTGACGCGGTGCAGGCGAGTCCGCCGTAGGGAAGAGCTCGATAGTACTGCGATTCGTCAAGGTGAGGTTGTTCGTCTCTACAGGGCCAGCACACCATCTGACACACCCAGGATCAATTCGACTCATATAGAGAATCAACAATCGGCGCCGCCTTCCTCACACAGACCATCTCCCTGGACGAGAACACCACAGTCAAGTTCGAGATCTGGGACACGGCAGGCCAGGAACGATACAAGTCCCTGGCGCCCATGTACTACAGGAATGCGAACTGCGCAGTGGTAGTCTACGACATCACACAAGCAGTATGAACCCCCCTTCCCTTTTTCCTAACCGTGCCGCCGATCCCTCTGCTGACCTGACGTGCGTGCCGCAGTCGTCGCTCGACAAGGCAAAGGCGTGGGTAAAAGAGCTGCAGCGCCAGGCCAACGAGAACATCATCATCGCCCTCGCGGGCAACAAGCTGGATTTGGTGACGGAGCAACCCGACAAACGGGCCATCGCGGCCGCCGACGCCGAGGCATACGCCAAGGAGGCGGGCCTGCTCTTCTTCGAGACCTCGGCCAAGACGGCCGAGAACGTGCGGGAGCTGTTCACAGCCATCGCCAAGAAGCTGCCGCTCGACCAGGTGGGCCCGAGACACGCACGCCCCGGCCAGCGACCGGGCGTCAGTCTAGCACCAGAAGGCGCAAACACGCAAGCCGGAGGGGCCTGCGCTTGCTGAGCGGGAATACTGTGTGGAGGGTGGGTTGCAACAAGAGGAGCATGGATGAATGGGACAGGGACCACTGGCATAGACTTGAGTTGGTCTGGCAGCGACATATCTGGAGCGGAGTCTCGCGGTAGGATGGTAACAGTGCCGTTTTAATACCTCTTTTTTGATGGGTTCTTATGATAGCCCCAAGCGGGGAGGGGGGAGCGCAATAGTGGCCAGGCGGAGGCCGTTGGTACTGGCGATTCTCATGTTGTTGTACAGTATGCAAATAGAGCAACAGCAGCTTGCCGGCCTTGGTAATTGTAATATGATTTTTTGCGAGTGACATGAACTTGTTAGACTTGTTACTGAGAACTAGTTATGTGGCTGACGCAGTGACGCTGCTTGCTGGCTGCTGGGACTCGGTTGGCCTGGCTGAATTCTAGAGTCCTCGACTACACACCCCTGCCACTGGCACCCGATCTTGGCAGCTGGCCACAGCTTCTTCCCGCAACTTTGCCGAGCTTCTTTTCGCTCAGCCATTGATTGGATTTCAGATTTGGATCCATGCCTTGCTGTACCTGAACTTCTCCCCAAAAACACCTCCTCCACCACCACCACCCTCTCCCAATTGCGCCCCGCCGGTCACTCCATCCCCTCATGTTGCGGACGTCGCTTCGATCCGTGAGGGCGCTGGGCAGCAGGCCTGCCGCTGCTGCTGCTGGCCGTCAATGGCAGGTAGCAGCTGCGCGGCGTGCGGCCGTGTCCCAGGTACGTTATGACCTCACTTTATTCGTTATTGATGCTACAGATGTCCTAACGTCCCGCCCCCAAAGAGGTCCTATGCCAACGACAAGAAGCCCGTCGTCAAGCCAATTGTCCTTCCCTCGGCCGAAACCCTCACCTCGCCCGCCACCCCCCCGCCAGCTGCGCCAGAGACAGTCGCCTCGTCGACTATCGAACCCGAGAATGCTCCCCTGACACCTCCCGCCCCTGGGTCACCAGTCCCCCCGGTTGTCGAGACTGAAGCTCCCCCTCCGCCACCCCCGTCGCCTCCCCCCAAGAAGGGCTTCTTCCGCAGACTGCGCAACTACCTGCTCACGCTCACCATCCTCGGCGCGCTGGGCTTTGGCGGTGGTGTCTGGTATTCGCGCATCAACGACAACTTCCACGACTTCTTCACCGAGTACATCCCCTATGGCGAGCAGGCCGTGCTGTATCTGGAGGATATGGACTTCCGGAAACGATTCCCCAACGTCGCCCGCCACCAGCGCGAGCCCACGGAGCAGGTCCGCATCCCCGCCCAGAGCGGCGCCTCGTGGCGTGTGGCCGACGGCGGCGAGTCGGGTGGCCGCCAGTCGAGCGCTATCCAGAAGACGGTCGCTGCGGCCAAGGAAGCTGTGAAACCCAAGGACGTGGCCAAGCCCAAGGAGCCCGCCCCCGTCGTCGAGGCCAAGCAGGAGACGGCCCTTCTCCCCAAGGTTGAAAGCAAGGCCGGCCTGGCCAAGGACCTGCAGAAGCCTGTGCCGGTTCCGGCTGTTGCTGAGACACCCGTCCCCGCTGCTGCTGCTGCTGCTGCTGCTGCTGCTCCTCCTGTCTCTACCCAGAAGCCGTTCAAGGCACCCGAGGTCAACGAGCCCTCGCGCTGGCCCCCTGCCTCACCCATCGACCCGCTGGCCGTCAACGACGCCACCGAGCCCGTGGTGCAGGACCTGGTCCGCATGCTCAACGACATCATCACGGTGATCAACCACGACGGCGCCAATGACAGGTACGGGTCGACCATTGGCAAGGCCAAGGATGAGCTCAACAAAGTCGGTCGCAAGATTAAGGATATTAAGACGGCGGTCGAGAAGGACGCAGCGAAACAGGTGCGGGCGCGCGTTGACGGCTTTGACAAGGCAGCCAACGAGCTGGTGTCGCGTATCGAGGCAACGCTGCAGGCTCAGGAGGCACAGTGGCGGCTTGAATTCGAGGCAGAGATGGAGCGCGTGCGCAAGAGTTACGACGAGAAGGTGCAGCTGATCCAGCAGCGCGAACGGCAGATTAACGAGGAGAAGCTCAACAACACGCTTTTGGAGCAGGCCATCTCGCTGCAACGTCAATTTGCCGGCGACGTCAAGAAGCACGTCGAGCAGGAGCGCGACGGACGGCTCGGCAAGCTGACTGAATTGGCCGCTGCCGTGGCCGACCTCGAGAAGCTGACGACGGGCTGGAACGACGTGGTCGACTCTAACCTGCGCACGCAGCAGCTGCATGTGGCAGTAGACGCAGTCCGCGCCAGCCTCGAGGACTCGCAGCACCCGCGGCCGTTCATCAAGGAGCTTGTGGCGCTCAAGGAGATTGCGTCGGACGACCCCGTGGTGGACGCGGCCATTGCGTCAATCCACCCTTCAGCATACCAGCGCGGCATCTCGACGCCGGGCGAGCTAGTTGACCGGTTCCGGCGCGTGGCCACCGAGGTGCGCAAGGCCTCGCTGCTGCCCGAGGACGCCGGTGTGGCGTCTCACGCATCTAGCTACGTACTCAGCAAGCTGCTCTTCAAGAAGCAGGGTCTTGCGTCGGGCGACGATGTCGAGAGCATCCTGACCCGCACGCAGACGTATCTGGAGGAGGGCGATCTCGACAATGCGGCCCGCGAGATGAATGGCTTGTCTGGGTGGGCCAAGACATTGAGCCGTGACTGGCTGGGCGAGGTCCGCAAGGTGCTGGAGGTGCAGCAGGCGCTAGAGGTGTGTTTTACTTTCACTCGATAATTACAAGAAGCGCTAACGTTTTGTGAATAGGTGATCCAAGCCGAGGCGAGGTTACAGAGTCTCAAGTTGGAGTAATGGGAGCGTTTCCTTTGTCCCTGTACATTTGGCGGGGGTCAGCCATGGTTAGACCTAGAAAGTTATGGGCCGTGTATCAAATAGGAGTCAATAGAGCAGATTATCGGACTGAACTTGTTCATGAGCTATTGTGTGTGATTGTTTGTGCCACATGAAAAGTCATGGGTTAGCTCGGCTTGATGAGATTCCGTATCACGATTGTGTGACCTCCTGAATGTTTAAAATGCTGGGGAAAAAAAGATTTTTATTTTTATTTTTTTTATCGTCATTGTCGCGTCATCCACCCGCAATCCCAAGTCGGTTTTGCCCGAACTACTCTTAACAGCGAGTGTCGGGTTTCACATGAAGCCAGAGAAACCAACCCGGCGATTTTCTAACGTTGAACCCCGCCAGCGGCCCATCATCTCAACTATTTTCTGCCGATTTCACTGCTGCCTCGGCCCTGCCGCTGAGCTTCTACTAAAATTATTATCACGGCGAACTTGATGTCCGGCGGCCGCTTCCGCTTCGGGGCCCGATTTGGACGTCTTTCATGGGTCTCTAATACTCTCCTCTCTCTCTGCGTCTCACCACCATTCTCGTCAGGTTCAGCCTCAGCCTCATCATCTACTATCCGCCGTAACAGCAGGCGTCTCCTCACCACAACCTCCACAATGTCTTCTTCCTCCTACGAAGCCGCTTTGTCCCAGCTCGCAACACTCCAATCCAACGCGTCGACCATCGCGCTGTTCACCGACGCGTCGGCGGGAGTCCCCGGCGGCGCGCCCGACCTCAACGCCCGCGCCGCGCCCGAAGCCCGCGCCTGGCTCGCCCGCGCAGGTTATACCCCGTCTTCTCTCTCCGCCGCGGGATTAAAATGTGTCCATGTCGCTGGGACGAAAGGAAAGGGGTCCGTTACCACGCTCGTGGCGAGTATTTTATCCCAATACCCTGGGTCGGTTAGTGGGCCAGTCGTCGGGGTGTACACCTCGCCGCATCTAGTGTCGGTCAGAGAGAGGATCGTCGTCGACGGGAAACCGATTTCGAGGGAGAAGTTTGGAAAGTATTTCTTTGAGCTGTGGGACAGGTTCACGTCCGCTGCTGTTTCCGCCGGAGATGACAATCCGGAGGGGCCCGGCACTAAGCCTTTCTATTTCGGGTTTCTGACGATCCTGGCGGTGCATGTCTTTTTAAGGGAAGGGGTGAGGTCTGCTGTGGTGGAATGCGGGATTGGTGGGGAGTATGACCCGACTACGCATATCTTGCCTGCCGATGGGGTGACTGCCACCGTGGTGACACAGCTCGGGCTGGACCACGTCAGTATGCTAGGGGACACGGTTGAAAAGATTGCATGGAATAAAGCCGGGATATTTAAGCCTGGGGTAGTTGCGATCACGAGGGAGTTGAGGGACAAACCTGGGGTGATGAAAGTGCTGAGGGATCGAGCTGCGGAGAAGGGGTGTCCGCGGTTAGTAGAGATCCGGGACGAGGAGGTAGAAACCTGGAAAGGGGTGGAGGGGGCGGAGCTGGAGGGGCCCTTTCAGAAGTATAACATGGCTTTGGCGGTCGCTACTGCAAGACAGCATCTTCTTTGTCTTGGGGAGACGTTTGAGGGGGAGTTTGGGAGAGCAGATGGAGAGTACAAGTTGGATACGATCCCACAAGAGTTTGTCACCGGGCTGAGAGAGGCAACGCTGCGCGGCCGGTGCGAGACGTTTGTTGACGCCCAAGGGGTCGAGTGGTTCGTCGACGGGGCACATACCGAGGACAGTCTCGCAGGCGTGGGGCAGTGGTTTGCTGGCAAGATTAAAGGGGATGAGAGTGTGGTGCCGGTCCTGGTGTTCAACCAGCAGGATAGGGACCCGGCGGTACTGCTAACGGCGCTGCTTACTGCTGCTCAAAAGGAGTTGGGCGGTGGCAGCAAGGCGGTGTTCAAGCATGCAATATTCACCAGGAACGAGGAGCGGGCTGTCGGCGAGCCAGGTCTGGCCGTGCAGAACAAGGCGTGCGAGACTCTGCGCGCGCTCAGTCCAGACACAGAGACGTCGATACAGCTTGCGGTGCAGCCGTCGGTCGAGCTGGTCAAAGACATTGCAAAGCAGGCCAAGGAGGAAGGGAAGACGTGCAAGGTGCTGGTCACGGGCAGCTTCCATCTGGTTGGGGCTCTGCTCAAGACGGTTGATGATAATGTTGAATATTGAGTTTATAGCCTGTATAGTAATACATTACGCCTTCTAATGACACCGTGCTGTGAAGCAACCCCCCAGACCCGTACAGGTTGAATATGTCTAGGTATAGTACAGCAGTAAATAAAATAGGGACATGTCTGATGAAGACCCGTCTGTCTAAAGAGCATCAGCACCCTCCAAAATCCCCAACGCACCGCCCACCAGGTGTAGACTGCCCGTAATGAGCGCCTGTACCTTCTGGTCACCCTCGGTCGTCTCTGTCAGGCTACGCGCCCGGTTGATGGCCTCCTCGATGCTGCCAACCACCATAATGTTGGCCGACGGGTCCAGCGCAGCCCACTTTTCGGCAAACCCGCGCTGCACCGTCATCTGCTCAATGTCTTTGGGGTTGTATTGGAGGTTGACAAAGTCTGTGGCTGTCAGTTGTGCCAAATCAAAATTCAGGGGTAAAATGTAAACACACCCTTCTTGTACCCCGTCTCTGCGTACGTCACGTTTGTGCAGAAAATAACGTGCCGGAACCCCTGGCCATCTGCCGCCTTGACTGTGTTACACAGCCCATCGAGGAAATCAACAGCTTCGCTGCGGCCTTGCTGGTTAAATATGAGGACCCTGGGGCCCTTCTTAACGGCATTGCACTCGCCGACGAACCACCGCGCAGCCATTTTCAGGCTGTCGACTGTGTGCGCACCGTCGACGTGCCACACAATGCCGTCTTCTTCCTTGACCTCGCACCGGCCTCTCCAGACGACCTGCTCTAGGCCATCAACAAACTCTTTGGGTAGCGGGGCGGCCGGGTCAGGCTTGAAAGATGAATCCAGCTCTTTAAGGGTTGTTTCGGCTAAAGCGATAGCCAGCGTAGCGTTCTTCTTCTGAAAATTGGCATCAGGGCGAATCTTGACAGCCGCAAGCCGTGGGTCAATATTATGAAGTACTGTCAGATCAGCACCCCGCTCGACGGCACGCTCCTCCAGCACACGCGCAGCCTCGGGGACCTGCTCGATGGTGAACACAGGGCGGCCGGGCTTCATGATACCGGCCTTATGCCAGGCGATCTTGTCAACAGTGTGACCCAGCACATACACATGATCAATGCCAAGGGAGCTGATGCCTGAAGCCACGGGACGCTCGACCACATTGGTGGCGTCGAACTGGCCGCCGATGCCCGTCTCGTAGACAGCCGCGTCGACGCCCTCGGACAGAAACACGTGGTAACTGAGCAGGGCCAGGTAGCGGGCGTAGATGGGCTTGGAGCGGCGGGGGAGGACCTCTTCATCTGGGGTCGATGATGGGGAAGGGGACGAAGGGGGTGAGAATTCCTCAAGGCGGTCCCAGACCTCAAAGAAGTACCGAGCAAACATATCCTCGGACAGCGGCGACGAGTTGATACGGATACGCTCGCGGACGGCGATCAGGTGCGGCGACGTGAAGAGGCCGACCTTTTTCGGGACGCTGGCCGTCTGGCGGTACTGGCCCAGGATGGAGTCGACAAAAGCACATGTGCTGCCCTTGCCCTTGGTGCCGGCGACGTGCACGATGTTGAGCCTGTCCAAGTCGCTGGGCGAGTAGCCGATGCGGCCCAGGTAGGCGCGCATGTCCTCGACGGACCGGGCATCAGGGCGTATGCCAGCCTTGCGCCGCGCCTCAATGACGGCAAACGGCGTCTGCAGCGAGTTGAGCGCATCGATGGCGTCCTGGGGGGTTGTGAGTGTGTGGTCTCAAAAGGGGGGAAGGGTGGGAAGAGTTACGCTGTAGGTGCGGGCCTTGGAGGCCATGGTGCGGATGAACCTTTTGAGGTTATTCAGATTGTTTGGGGATAGCGGCCTGGCAATTCCAATACTAAGGAGCTTGAATGGCCTCGTTACAGCGTCAAGGGCGGTACGCCGCAATGCATGGTGCATGAGGACCTACTTATGCCTCATTTCTGGCTATCGACGGCCACTATATTCGACGCGCATGAGTTAGGTCACTAAGGCTCGTCCCGACAGTGCTGTTTCCAGGTTGTGTGTGACGGAGATTTCGGGGCTTTGACGGAATCTCCCAGCGCGTCTGGAGAGTGCTGCAGTGCAACCGCCGAACATCGGCTTTTAATCTCGCGACATCACTGCGCAATCCACGAGTTAATTCCGAGCAACGGAAGCACTCAACGGACGCGCCTGCCTTTATTACGAACAACCCGGAATACACTTATTAGAGTTCAATTGTAAAAAGTACCAATCCAACAAGATGGGAAGCAGCGAGGTTCCTGCACCTGAATTGACTTGTCTGGTCTCGGGTATTGACAGGTTCAACTCCACTCTTTTCTAATTTCACTGCTCTTTTCTTCCATTTCTCTTAGACAGCTATTGAAGCTCTCCAACGTAGTGAGAATACAGCAGAGCCTCTTCTTCATTGTCATTGAGTTGAGGCAGAGTCCAGACCCCTCGGGCCCGCTGTAATGAACTGCCGACCACTGTCGCCAAAAGTGACATGCACTGCAACACCCCACGGGCCAGCCAGAGGCATCTCGGATCACGCGCCAGAGCCATAAAGACGCCCAGCTCCTGCTGCAGCTGCACGTCCAGCTGGGCACCACTGTGTACCACTGTGCGTCCCAGCGCCACGTT
This sequence comes from Lasiosphaeriaceae sp. G1095, assembly GCA_027569635.1. Taxonomy (NCBI): domain Eukaryota; kingdom Fungi; phylum Ascomycota; class Sordariomycetes; order Sordariales; family Lasiosphaeriaceae; species Lasiosphaeriaceae sp. G1095. Next base: position 6,155 of record JAPDFK010000265.1, on the reverse strand, counting down.
CCGGCGAAAGCTAACCCGGCTCCAATTCTCGCCATCAGCCCACAATGCCCTCACGGTGCCTCGCCGTGTTACTCTCAAATCCTCACATCCCTGCCAACTGCAGCAGGGCAGATCAACCGGAGCACAAGCATGAATCCTCACTCATGTCTTCTCCTTTCTGACACCACCTTTTCTGACAGCGAAATAAATAAAAATAAAGTCTCTGCTCCTCACCTGATGGCGCTCGTCGCCATTATCTCCTGGGCTTAGACCGAGCTGCGGATACCAGCGGATAGTCGACCCTCGGGCACTGATTGGCGCGGGTAAATGGGCTGGATAAAAGGGCGACCATGGCTCTCATGGGCGACTAGCACCAAAGCTCCCCTCATGCATGAACAAGCTCCCGAATGAGGCATCACCACCCAAACCATGGCGTAATTGGTCTTTGAGCGTGGTGGGGGGTCCACAGTATGGCATGGCATGGCACATCCATCTTTGTCGAGCTCCCCCCCCCCCCCCCCCCCATATCCAAGCCTCAACCCGGGTTGGACGAGGGGCACCAGAGGCAAACGAGGGAGGGGCATCCCTTTCGTTGCTCTCTGTTGGTCCACGAGCAAGGGGAGCAAGGGGAGCTCTCCGAGAAGCGGTGCTTGAGCTGGCTGTGTTTATTTATTTGGACCTGGCTCCGGTCCTCCCTCTCTGTCTTTTGGTTTTTTCATCATCAACATCATTGTGAGGTCACTGCTAGCTACCCTGCCCCTCTTTCACCCTCGCACCAACACCGAACCTCAACTACACACCTCAAGACCAACTACAGCTCCTACAATGGCGGGCGCTTCTGTAAGTCTGGAGCTTTGGACTATACCTCCCCTAACTCTCATTGACTTCCCTTAGAACCTCTCCTTCGTCCTCAACAAGCCCAACGATGTCTCGTTCGAAGAGCGCCCCGTGCCCAAGCTCAAGTCAGACCACGACGTGCTCGTAGCCATCAACTACACGGGCATCTGCGGGTCCGACGTGCACTATTGGGTCCATGGTGCCATTGGGCACTTTATCGTCAAAGACCCCATGGTTCTTGGCCACGAGTCGGCTGGCACCATCATCGAAGTCGGGTCCGCCGTGACCACACTCGCCAAGGGTGACCGCGTGGCTCTCGAGCCCGGCTACCCTTGCCGGCGGTGTGGCCCCTGCCTCGGCGGGCACTACAACCTGTGCCCGGACATGGTTTTTGCGGCGACACCTCCCTACGACGGCACCCTGACGGGCTTCTGGACGGCGCCCGCCGACTTTTGCTACAAGCTGCCCGAGGCTGTCTCCCTCCAAGAAGGCGCCCTGATCGAGCCCCTCGCCGTGGCCGTGCACATCGTAAAGCAGGCCCATATCACCCCCGGGCAGTCGGTCGTCGTCATGGGCGCAGGCCCTGTCGGTCTGCTTGTCGGCGCGGTTGCCAAGGCGTTTGGCGCAACCAAGGTGGTCCAGGTCGACATTGTGCAGAGCAAACTCGACTTTGCCAAATCGTTCGCCGCCACCCACACGTACCTCTCCCAGCGGGTGTCCCCTGAGGAGAACGCACGCAACATCATCGCCGCGGCAGACCTAGGTGTTGGCGCCGATGCCGTCATCGACGCGTCCGGCGCTGAGCCGTCTATCCAGGCTAGCTTGCACCTTGTGCGCGTGGGCGGGACCTACGTCCAGGGCGGGATGGGCAAGAACGACATCACGTTCCCCATCATGGCGCTGTGCATCAAGGAGGTCACCGCGCGGGGGTCGTTCCGGTACGGCAGCGGCGACTACAAGCTGGCCATTGAGCTGGTGAACGCCGGTAAGGTGGACGTCAAGAGGCTGGTGGATGGCGTTGTCGCCTTCAAGGATGCCGAGGAGGCATTTACCAAGGTGAAGGAGGGCAAGGTGATCAAGATTCTTATTGCCGGGCCGAACGAGAAGCTGGAGTCGGCCGAGACGCTGGATACGAGTGTGGACCCGGCCAAGGTCGCCGAGACAGAGGCGGCGGCCAAAGAGGGTGGCGGCGGCTGCTGCTAGGCTTGGGACGCGGCATGGGGAGGAGGGAAGGATTAGAGTGGGACTGGTCGGCGACGGCGTACTGGGATGGAGTTATTTACGATGTTTTATTTTATTTTCTATCATTCTTATCCTATTCCTATGGGATCCAAATGTAAACAAAACATGGAGACTGGAGACTCTAATGAAACATACCCAACACCACCCCCCCCCCTCTCTCTTTCTGACCCTTCGACATACCTAACGTATAAGATGCCCAGACTGGGGTCAAGTTACTTTGCATTGTGTTGTACATTGTATTTCTTCTATTACCGACTTCATATCTTTCACGTCTAATAGGGCCCAGTCAGTGTAAACACAGCTTGGACTGTAGACTTCTAATAAAACCCCACAACTCCCCGCGGCAATATGCTCAAATTGTTGGAGTTATTCTGTGAAAAAGTTAATATATTATCGTCTTTCTTGGCTCCCCCGGGGCCTTGATGTAAACACAACATGGGAATCAGAAATCCTGTGACAGCGTACCAATATCACTTGACCTCGCAACATATCTAAAGATGCAAAATGCTCAGAATAGATTAAGGAGATTCGGGCTATGGCAAGTACTATCTTCACGAACTTGAGCATCTTCTAAATCTAGACATGTCTTCGAGGTCAAGTAGTTGGACATAGTTTTTCTAGCTTCTCAGCTCCATGTTGTATTGATCTGCCAGCAAGTGACATCCGTTGTGACCTTGGACAGATGGAACATTGATGTTTTGGTCCAACCAACGCCTTTGTAGATAGTTAAGCCACACCCGGCCCAGGATTTGTTTAGTACTTCTCTCATCGAATCCGCTTTTAATCATAACGTCCTTCTTAGATCTCCATGAGATATATGCTTACCCGAGCACCCACTACGAGAGTACCAATACGCTCGCTATCCGTATCGTCACGAAAGAATAAAGTTGCCCTGGATATAGCCAAACACTAGATGAATTAACTGACTTGGCCACCGTCACAAGATGCTCCTTGGTATCTTAAATAACGCTGAGGAGTTTAAGTTGGGAGGCTCGTAGTTTAAGGGGCTAAGGGGCTAAATACATACAACAATTAGGTGCCTGACTGACACGATGTACGTAGCCCGCCCCCTTTTCGAGCGAAGCGAGCAGCCCCCCCCCCCCCCGGGAGGGGCCGCCGGAGGCATCGCAAAGCGCAGAAAGAAAAACATTCCCACTCCATGCGTTCCGTTGACCCCATCCTAGCTAAACTCTTGACTATTTTACTTCTTCTATCGTTTCTCATGTGTTACAAACCCATTGTAATAACACCGACACCCAACTTTGTGACATATCTCAAAGCTACGAGATGCCTAAACTGGAGAATAATGGACTTATTTTCCTCTTGACATCTTGTATTCTTCTACGATTCTCCTGTCTTACAGAAGCCATTGTAACAACATGGAGATCTTTGAAATTTTCTTTTTACTCCAGTGATTAAACCCATCAGACACCTAAGCTTTCGATATATATAAAGCCACAAGACCGAGATGAGATGGAGTTACTTTCCGATATTTGTTTTCTTCTACGTTTCCTCACGGAACCATTGTAACAAAATGGAATTCTTTTTTGAAGTTTTTTAACTCTAGTTATCATAGGTATCTCTCCTACACCTAAACTTACAACACGTCTAAAGGCACAAAACTGAGTGAGATGTAGTTGCTTCTCGATATCTTCTATTCTTCTATCGTTTCTTTCTCTCATCTTATGGAAACCCTGATATAACCAAAACATAGAAACCTGGAAAAAAAAACTCTAATAACATACCAATCGACCAACTATCATCACTTGTCCCTTACTAAACCTTTATTCAAAACTGCTGCCTACAGCATACCCAAATACCTCGTCTCAATCTTGGTATCCTTGCCTGCCCCGCGGACACCAATCGTGACCACCTCGCCGGGGACGATATCTACCAAGTTATCGTCAAACTGCACGTCATCATCCTCGCACTCGAGCGCCAGTCCCTTGATTGGCACCTCAGCGCTGATGGCCACCGACTTGCCATCCTCGCTCAGATCCGCCTTGAGCTCCTTCGGCTTCTGCAGATGCAGGTACTTGAGCGGCTCAGGCCAGTTGACATAGCGGGCAATCTGCTTGCCGTCCTGCACGAGGTATGCCGCGACGACGGTGCGGTTTGCTTCTTCGGTGGTGGCCGCTGGCACGTCCTGCGCGGCGGCTTCGGTGGAGCGGTTCTCCGGTAGCACGAGATCCTTGGACATAACACTGGAAAAGGTCTCCTTGCCCGTCTCGACGTCCCATGCCTTGAGGACCACGTCAACGGTCAAATCGTCGAGCGTGAGGTTGCTGCCCCAGACCTCGATCTGAGTGGCAACATCAATATGCACCCGCGTGTACTTGTCACGCGGGTGGTGGTGGACGCGGCGGGTGATGCCAACGCTGACGGGGGCCATCTCGCGCTTGACGGTAAAGTAGGACAGCTTGGGACGGAGGTAGAAATCGACCATACTCCACGACGTGACGGGCCAGCAGTCGTTGATCTGCCACACCAGGGCACCACCGCAGTACTCGCGGCCGGGTCCCTTCCACTGGCGCTTCCAAAGCCGGTATGCCGACGCCAAACACTCGGCCTGCATCAGCTGCGTGCCGTAGACAAAGTGCTCGAGCGGGTCCGGCGCGTACTGCATGTTCTCGACGAGGTACAGCGCGATGCGTCGCTCGTGGCCCTCGGCCTTGTTGTGGAAGTCTACCGTTGACGATTGCGCGAACCGGTCCGGGTCGTCTTTGCCCAGGGGGAGGTATGCGTCGATAGTCTTGACTGAGGGGAACGCCTGCATGCCAAACTCTGACACGAACCGCCCGCCGAGCTGGTCAAAGTTCTGGTACTTCTCCTGCGTGCCGTGCCAGACGTTCCACTGGTGGATATCACCGACGGTAGCGTCGTGGGTGTCACGGCCCGCGCCCCATGGCGAGCCTGGGTGATACTGCGTGTACGGGATCAGCTCGGAGCACGCGTCGGCCAGCACCTTCTCGTAGATGTAGCGCGCGGGGAAGTCGGTCGTGAGCCAGCTCTCGGCGTCCTTGTTGGCAAAGTCGTATGTCAGCGGGATGCTCTCCTGGTACTGGTAGTCCTCGTTGTTGCCGGCCCAGATGACGATGGACGGGTGGTGCCGCAGCATCTTGACGTTCTCACGCGCCTCGCGGTCGATCGACCCCAACAGCTCAGGCCACGCCGGGTAGTTGCCACACCCGAACATGAAATCCTGCCAGACCAGGATGCCGTACTCGTCGCATGCGTCGTAGAAGGCCTGCTCTTCGTAGATACCGCCGCCCCACACCCGGATCATGAACTGGTTGCCGTCGGCCACCAGCTTGACCCAGTCAAAGTACTTTTGCCGGCTGATGCGCGGGACGAAGTTGTCGGCGGGGATCCAGTCGCTGCCGCCGCAGTAGAGGGGGATGTTGTTGACCTCGAAGAAGAAGCTCGTCCCTGGCTGGTCCTTCAGGGGACGCTGCACCAGCTCGGCTCGGCGAAGACCGGTTTTCTTGGTCACCGAATCCACCTCGTTGCCGCTACTCACAAGCGTCGCTGTGATCTGGTACAAGGGCTGTTTGCCGTAGCGGACTGGATACCATAGGGCAGGATTGCTGATGTGAAACGACGCCGTCACAGACCCGGAGCTGGCCTCGACTGTCTCCGACGCCACCGGCTTGTTGTCCAGTGACACGTCGAACCGCACGCTGTCGACCTTGCCTTCGACTTGAGCTGTCACTTTGACCTCGGCCGAGCTCAGGGACTTGTCAACCAGGCTCTCAAAGCTGAGGTCGGCCAGGCGCGCCTCGTATATCTCGAGGTCAATGGGCCGCCATGGGCCACAGGTCAGGAGGGTCGGGCCCCAATCCCACCCCTATATTCATTCTCTCATTCAGTAGCTGTTTTTCAGGGCGGTGGGGGGGGGGGGGGGGGGGGGGGGAAAACAAAAAAAAAAAAAAAAAAAAAAAAAAAACCCCGTGTTATTGTGAAAGAAAGACGCCCACGCGCACGTTAACCCCCATCCACAAACCCACATTGTGAGCTGGATAATACACAACCAGCTACCACCCGCGCAGTAAGACGGAGACAAACGAAATCACAAACACGATAACCCAAACATTTTT
>JAPDFK010000264.1:0-67766 GCA_027569635.1 Lasiosphaeriaceae sp. G1095 | reverse complement strand
CCCCCCCCCCCCCCCCCCCCCCCCCCCCCCCCCCCCCCCCCCCCCCCCCCCCCCCCCCCCCCCCCCCCCCCCCCCCCCCCCCCCCCCCCCCCCCCCCCCCCCCCCCCCCCCCCCCCCCCCGGCCGGGGTCTGAGGGTTGGGTTCAACACTTCCATGACACAAGGAGAAAGAATAACACAGGAGAAATCCAAGAAGAAATAAATGCAAAAAAATAAATTCTTATGAGAATCGGTTTATGGAGTGCTGAGCTGCTAGCAAAGCCAACAAGGCATTTTGGTAAGTGAAAAGGCCGTGAATCGAACCTCTAACTTTCGACTTACAAAGCTGTTGAAATGATACCTGCAAAGGAGACCCATATACCCCGAGAGGCTGAGGTGACATATGAGCAGCTCCCTTTGCCTGGAAGGCCACCCCTACCCCCTACCTATCATTCTTCTCGTCGTCCTCCTCCTCATTCTCTGCCCCGGTCTTGTTGCAGACCGCCTCGAGCCGCCATCCATCCGGATCAACGACAAAAGCGGCAAAGTAATAATCTCCATAGTGCTTGCGCACACCCGGGAGCCCGTTGTCCGTGCCACCAAACCCCATCGCGACGGCGTGAAACATGACGACGCTCTCGCGCGTCGGTGCGTTGAAGGCCAAATGGAACCCCGGGCCGGGCGGAGCCGCGTCGTCGCCAAACTCGAACACATTGATCAGCTCGTGCTGCTCATCCAGACCAAAGCCCAGCGTGCGAATCTTATTCTTCTTCTTCTTCTTTGGTGTCTGGGGATCGTCGGGGTCGGTGTTTGTGCTTGTGCTTGTGCTTGTGCTTGTGCTGTCGACTTCAAGTTCGCTGTCGAAGACTAATCGAAGCCCGATCGTCTCGAGCACTGCGCTGTAGAACGCCTTCGACACGTTATAGTCGCGCACGCCGATCGAAATGTGGCCGAGAGGGTTGAAATGATTGCCTGGCATATTTCTTGTTTCTTTTGCTTGCCGTTGAAATTTCGTAATTATGTTTCAAGTTGCCCAGATGTTAAAAAGCTCAAGTGGACATGGAAGTCAGGCATTGTTCTCATGTACCCCGCAAGAGCTGACCTGCTTACTGATCCGTAGGTATCAAAGCCTTCGCTGAGCCGCCGCTGAGCCGGTCCGCTATGGCCCGTGCGCCCCCCGTCGCCGGCCTCTCGTATTCTGGGATCTCCACACCGGGCCACCACACAAATGGGGCCAAGATCCCAGTCTCTCCACCTATTCGGCTGATTGCGCAGCTGAGTCGGGTCTAGTCCGCTGCCGCTACAGCGCTTCCCAGTTAAACGGGCTGCTGTAACTAGCCTAGCCTGGATGATTGAGCTGCTGTAGCCCCCTGTTGTGGCCTGCCCGCGTGGCGTGCTCGCGGGTTGGCTGCTCGACTGTGTATAAGATCCTCGCTCCCTATATGCGGCCGGGCGGGCCAGCCAGCCAGCTTCCTACGCAGCGCATCCTATTGATCAATTGACCTCTTCTTCTCAACTATAGCCTGCAAGCGGTAGAGGGTGCCAGCTACGAAGCCGGTTACAGTTAGCGGCCAAAGTGGAGATATTATTATAGTAGGCGGTGGCTTACCCCTTATCCCTATTCCTATCCCAATCCTAGGCTTAAAACGCGTGCAACGCAACGTATTTAATAACGCAAAGCTATATACCAATGTACAGAATATACTCTCTATAATTTATAGTATATAGCTAAAAAATATAACTTTAACTTACAAGTTAAAGTAGTAGGAATTTTAAAAGTTTTATAAGCTGTAACAATATTATAATAGGGATACTATTACAAAAAATAAACTTTTATACTTCCTTATTAAAAATATTACTAATTGGTTATTATAAGCTAAAAGTTAGAAAATAGCTATTGTTGGATTGACAGGGTCAATCACGTTAGTCAACAACTATCGCGATAGGTGGTTTGGTTAGCCACGTAGTGGTAGTTAGTGGGTTGTGTGGTGGTTGCATTAATCTATCTTGTTCTTCATAAGAAGAAGGATTCTAACTAGGTTGATAGGAAGCCTTTTGATGTAGCTGATCTATGTGAGTCCTTGTGGTCCTTGTAGTTACGTGATGGTTACCCCTTTTACCTTCTTAATACTTTATGCCCCTTAAAGGGCCATTATTCCTACACTGGCAGTCTCTCTTTTATGCCGTGCTTTTGTCGTTATTGTTATAAACTTTATAATTACGCTTAACCTACCCCTGTATGTGTATTGTTATTGTGTTTGTATTAATGAGAGTTTGCAATGTTTTGTTTAGTCTTGCTTTGGTTATAGTATTGGCTAGGTTGTTGTTTTTATGGATTTAACGAACCTTAAAAAAATTTTATTTTTTGTACGCTTATTGTAGGCTTATAATATTGATTATAAGCTGCTTTTTTTTTGTAGTTTTGAGCTTTACGAAATATTTATATAGGGAGAATGAGTTAGTATAAATAATAATAAAAAATTTTTTAATATTTAATTTAGCTAGGATTATACTAATTATAGTGTTAAAAGTAATTGTTATATTAATGCTATTAACTATTGTGTAGATTTTAGAAGTTAGAATGTTATGAGTAATTTGTTTGTATTTGGTAGAAGATTAATAAATTAGGTTGTTAATTATTATAAACTTGTTATTATATAGCTTTTTGTTTATTAAGAAGATTATAAAGCTAATTTGTAAGTTTAAGTTTTTATTATTAGTAAATGAACTATTAATAAAAATAAACAATTTTATTATTAAAAGATTTATTAAAATAAAAGTAAGGCTATAGTTAAGATTTTTTATTTGCTATTGGATTCGTTTGTTTATTTTAGCAATGTTTTTTTTTCTAGGTTTTTTATATTATATTGTAATAAATAGGTTGAATGCTGTTTTAAGTTGGTAAATGGAAGCAATGTATGCGCTATGTGTATATTACTTAATGTATTTTTAAAAGGTAGTAATTTTTTAAAGCTTTTTGCTTTGCTTTTTTTGCTATAAAGTAAGGTTTTTGCTATTATAAGCTAAAATATAGCTATTAAAGATTATTGGGTTTTTTAGGGTTAATAGTTCCTTTAATTTAGTTATAAACTTAGCTTTTTTAAACTTGTTATTTTTTAATATTTTGAATTTTATATTGTTTAATCTAATTGTATTATTAGTTTGTATACTAATTATTACAAAGTGCTTTAAATTAAGCGCTATAATTAGTAAGTAAGGGTTATAAGTAGAAATTATTATATTTAATTGCTTTTAATAGTGTTTAAAATAAATCGTTTACTAGTATATTTTTGCTTTAGCAATATTATATAGTAATTAAATTACTTTTATAATTGTTCTTTTAAAGTGTAAGTAGTGGATTTCCTTAGGGAATTATATTAGAATTATCTACTATAGCGGGGTTTTTAATTAAGTATACGCTTATATAATATTTTAAAGTTATAACTTTATTTTTTAAAGTAAAAAAAAGGGTGTAAAAGCGACGATAATTCGCTAATTAGCCTATTAAATTGTTAGGCTTTACGTAAGGATTATTTCTTTATTTTTATTATTATAACTTTAAATAATAAAGCGTAATTTCTTATAGGGCATATTAGTAGCTTTGCCCTTAATTTTTTTTACTAAGTGTAACTTGAAGATGTGTATGTTGTTATATTTTTTAAAATTGTATTGTTTGAATTTAAATACTTTTTTTGAAATAAGGGTGTTAACTTTCTTTTTATTGGATTGTTTAAATAATTTGCTTATAATTGTAATTTTTCCTTTTTTTTGAAGTTAAATTGTTAAATTATAGTTAGTTTACTTTTTCGCTATTATGTACGCTATTATAAGAATAATTTTTTTGGTTATAGTAATATTGGTATTAGGGGTTTGGATTTTAGGCTTGTTTTTAAAGCTAGAAGGCTGTTTGCATTGTTTTGGGGCTGGGGGTGCTTCCTTTAGTAGTGCTTAATTATTATTGTTATTATAGTTGGAGGTATAGTTAAAGTTGTAATTAATTTTAGTATTTGGAATAATTGTAGTTTTATTTTAGTAGTATAGTTTGATTGTTATAACTTGAAAATTGGTTGGTTTTTTGTTAATTTTAATTGTATAGGTTTTTTCGTTTTGTGCGAGTAAGATGTGTAGTTTAGTTTATTTTTATATTTTCTGTTATATTTTAATTTTATTTTAAAATAAAAAGTTAAGGGTTGTAAAAGTATTTAAATTATTTTAAATAGTAAAGGCTTTATTAATTTAACGTTTAGCTTTAGCTTTTTACATTTTGGCTATTACTTTACGTATAATATTTACGCACATTTTAATAAATAGTAATAGTAATAATAAAGAGGATATATATGGATAAGTTTTAAAAATAAGCAATGTAGGAACTAGTTTGTTAAAGCTAGTAATATTATTTATTATTTTTGTAATTATTTGTAAAACTTAATTTAGCATTATATTAATATTTTGTAAGTTTATTAAAATAATTTTATATATACATTATAATAGTTTGTAATAATGTTTTAGCTTGCTTATTAAATTATAAGCTTTAATAAGGATTTTTTTAATAGTAATTGCTATTGTTTTAGCGTTATTATAAAACTTTGTTATTGTAAAGTTAGTATTAGCGTTAGTAATAATAATATTAGGTAGTTTAATATATATATTAATTTATATAATTTAAATAGTATTTTAAATAGCTTTTGCTATTATATTGTAAAGGAATTATATTGTTTAAAAAGTAATTGTTTTATTAATAATATAAATAGTAAGCTTTTTGTTAATATATATAATATTTATAAAAATTTGGTAATTAAAGTTAATATTATTATAGATTATAAATTAGAATTAGCTAAGTAAGTTGTTGTATATTTAATATTAGTAATAGAATTTTATAATCTTTTTTATAATATTTTGGTTAAGTTCGTTATAGCTAGTATAAGTAAGTATTTTATATAAGCGTTTAATTAAAGGGTAGTTAAATTGCTAGTGTAATTAGTATAATTTAGTTTTTATTATATTGTATTAAATTATGGTTTTTTTGGGTTTGTTTAGTAGAAGGAATGGGTAACTTTATTTATAAACAATTGGGTAGCTTTTTTTTTTATATACAATAATATTAAGGATATTATTAAAATAAACGCTATATTTATCTATATTTGAAAAGCAAAGTAAGAATAAGGTATTCATTTATATAATTTGGAAATTAAGGATGCTAAATAGGGTTTTTATAATAATAGTGCTAAGAGAAATACTTTTGGAGTTATTATTAAATTACACTTAGTAGTTATTAGCTATTAAAAGGTTAATTTTTGTATTTGGGATTTTCTTTTATAGTGCTTAAATTTAACTTTTGTTAGCTATTAACATTTTAGCTACTTTTATATTAAGTATAATTTTTTAAAAAAATTTTATATTATAATAGCTTTTAAAATAAAAAATATGTGTAAGTTTATTAAAAGTTTGTTATTTAAAAATATTAACTTTTATAATAATATAAACAGTTATTTAATTGTTTAAAATAATAATAGTTATATTTTTGTTAATTATATAGTAAAATATATAAAAGCTTTTAAATAATATATTTGAACTTAATTTTTATTAGTTATATTAAATATTAAATTCGCTAATGCTAGTTTTAATTTTAACTTTAAAGCTGTTAATATTAATATTTTTATAATTAATTAAAAATATTATAAAATTATTATTTTTATTATTATATTTTTATATATAGCGTTTTTATTGTTATTACTTTAATTAGCGTTTAGAAATTGGGTGCTTTATAAACTAATAGCTTTGTTTTTTGCATATAAAGCACTTTTTAACGTTATTGCTATTGTAACTATTATTGCTACTAAAAGGTTTAAATAGTTGTTGGAATCCGCCGTTGCTATAGTAGTTTTTTTAGTTATTATTTTTACTATTGAATTAGTTGTTACTTTTATATTATTAATTAACTTAATATTGTTTATTTCTATTATTATTATTAAAGTTGTAATAATAGGGATTTTAAGCAATATAATACTATTTAAGGATCTATTTGTAATATTATAAGTAAATGCTAATTATACTTTATAAGTTGGAGGTAACGTTTTTAAAAATAATTGTTAGCTTAATAATAACTAGTATATAAATTTTAACGTTTTAGTAAGCATTAATTAATTGTTTTATAAAGTTGTAATTACTTTAGTAATTGTTTAATAGTTTTTTATAAATTTTTTATAATTGTATAATTATAATTTTAAAGTTCTTTAGTAGAGTTTTATTTAAGTTAGTTGCTATAACTTATTAGAAAATAATAAATTGCTATTCTTATAAATAAAGCTATTAGTTTTTAATTATATAAAAGAATTATTTAGTTTATTATACTATTTAATTAAAAAAAAGGCCTTTTTTAGCAATATAATTATAGTAAAATTGCTTTGCTTTATTTTTTAATATAGTTAAGTATATTTTATAATATATATTTTGCAAAACTTCCGTTTTTTTATAAAAGTTTTAAAAAATTTTAATTTTCGTATTTAATATATTATAAAGTTTGCTATTAAACTTTTTGTTATTATTATATAGCTTATTTAAATTGGTTAGGACTTTTACTATAATGTTAATTGTAGGGATTTTTATGCTATATTTAAGTATAATATTTAAAAATTTTAAAATTTTAATTTTAAAGGTTTTAAGGGTTTTAAGCTAAATTGTTAAAGAATTGCTACTATTGTTATTAATAACGTTTTTTTTTTTTTTTTTGGTTTTTTTTTTTTTTTTTTAGTAGTATTTAGGTTATAATATAATTTAAATTTATTTTTTTATATAGCAATGTATTTGCTAAGCTTTTATTTTAGCTATTTAAGGAATTTGCTAGCGTTTACTAAGTTATAAAGCTAGGCTAAAATAATGTTATTGTTATTAAAATAAATATTATAGTTATTAAGGAAATGCTTAAAGGTTATATAAAGGGTTTTATTAGAATCTTTAAAAATATTTTTATTCTAATTTTAAAAGTTTTTTTTAAATTGAATAAAAAGCATTTTATTAGTAAGTTCGTTATTTTTATAAATATTAAAATAGTTAATTAAGTAAGTATTTAAGCGCTTTAGTTTATATTAGTTTTTGTTATTAAGGTTGAAGTTTTTGCTTTCTTAAGCAGGGTTTGTAATGCTAGCGATCTTGGGGTTATTGCGTAAGGCTGCTATATTGTTTTTGTATTAGGATGTTTTTGTTTTGTATAAATGTAGTGATGGAAGAGTAGGTTAATGGAAGGGTTAGGTAAATGGAGGGGTTCTTTGTGGTGATTGAGAAGTTGTAAGGCTACAATTGTAGTTGCAATCGCTTTAGTTAAAATGCGTAATAGACGTAGGTAGCTGATTATAGCGAAGTATGCTTTTTTTTTAACTGCTTTTAAGGCTTTCGTTTCGCTATTTCCCTTAAGGGTTTTATATGCCTAGAAAAAGCTTGCTTGCGCGCGCCATTACAATGCTGTTAAGGCTTTCTACATGTAAGTAGTGCCCTTCCCATATCGAAATGCGTACCGCTTCCTATCTAACGATTATAATTACTTAGTAGTAAATTATAGTTGTTGCTACTACCGGATCCTTACTGCTCTATAGTTAAACTGTATTAAGTTAACTACTAATTAGTATTAGATTAACAGGGTCAATTACGTTAGTTAACAACTATTACGATAGGTGGTTTGGTTAGCTACGTAGTAGTAGCCAGTAGGTTGTGTGGTAGTTGCATTGATCTATCTTGTTCTTCGTAAAAAGAAGGATCCTAACTAGGTTAATAGGAAGCCTTTTAATGTAGCCGATCTATGTGGGTCCCTGTGGTCCCTGTAGTCACGTGATGGCTACCCCTTTTACCTTCTCAATGCTCCATGCCCCTCAAAGGGCCATTATTCCCACAGCTATAGATATTCTATAAAAGGAAATACAGCTAGCTTAGTAGTTAGTTTATAGTTATATTATAATAATTATAAATTTTTACTATATATAAAAAGTACATAGCATAAATATTTACCTATTTTTATATAAAAATAACATTTAAAATTATTTTAAATTTTTATAGTAGTATAATACTAATTAAGCTAAAACTAATTATATAAATAAAAGGTTTAATATTCTTTTAAATAATTATATAGAGCTAGAATTTAAAATAGTATGCTATAAGTTATAAGTATATATAGCTACTAACTTAGCTAAAAGCTACTTGCAAACCTTTGTTAATTTGCTTTTTAGCTATTATATATTTATATATAAAAGCAATTAAAAGGCATTAAAATTATTTAATTTATTTACTTTTAAATTTTTAAGTAAAAGCTTTATGCTTTATATACTATTAATTATAATAATGCGGGCTAGGAAAACTAATTAGCATATGTTGGATTGATAGGGTCAATCACGTTAGTTAACAACTATCATAATAGGTGGTTTGGTTAGTCACGTAGTAATAGCCAGTGGGTTGTGTAGTGCTTGCATTGATTTTTATCTTGTTCTTGTAAGAAGAAGGATCCTAACTAGGTTAACAGGAAGCCTTTTAATGTAGCCGATCCATGTAGGTCCCTGTAGTCCCTGTGGTCACGTGATGGCTACCCCTTTTACCTTCTCAATGCTCTATGCCCCTCAAAGGGCCATTATTCCTACAGCATAACTAGCTTAAAATAATAAGCGCTTTATAAAACTATAAGCTACTAATTTATATATTAAGCAACTTTGTATTTTACCTCCTTTTTCATTAAAACTTTATAGAAGAGCTATTTTTAAACTTTAATTAGCAACTAGTATAGTATAACATCTATTTAATTATAAATAGTAGTATAAGCTATACAGTAAGTTTATTTTATAATTTGTAGTATAAATAAGTAGCTTAAGCCTTTTTATATATTAGGATTAGCTTTTAGAAGAAAACGGATATTAGTTACAGTTTAGGAGCTAAGGTAGCTAAATTAAAGGGTATTAGCGAAAATTAAATCCATTAAGCTAGTTGCTAAAACTAAAAGTAGATAATTAGCTGTTACCTTAACTCTTTACCTTATACATTTATTGTCATAACGGGTTGCGCCAGTGGAACTGTGGCGGGCTGTGTAGCTCGTGTGGGGCTGAGAGCACGGGCTTGGAGCATAAAGAGGAGGCCGCACGCCCGTAGAGTTAGAGAGAGCCAGAGATCAGTGTTGCTAATACATCATACCTGCCCATCATTGACCTCGCGACCATTGTGCATCACTCTTGTCACCCTAGCTACTAACCCCTCTTACATTTATACGCACTATAGCTAACTATTTTCTATAAATAGAATACTTTAAGATCTATAAGGCTAGCGTAGCGCAGCTAGCTAACCTCTTTTTAATAATTTAGCTGCAATTAGACTAATAGTAAGGCTAGTTTAGTTTAGGACTTAGCTAAATTAACAATCTCGCTATTATAAGCTGTACTAACTTTTTTTTTTACTTTCGTAAAGTAGTTTTATAAAATTTAATTATTTTAATAAATAAGTTCTCTAATAGCTTTATTTAAAACTACCTAATATTCTAACATTTAGTATATAAGTTATTTGTTTAGCAAGTAGTTACCTTTATATAGGAAGAAGAGCAGCTTAGCTAACTAACTATATTAACCTAAGTATTTTCAATTTTATCAAACTATTTAAAATTAATTAATATTTGTAATAAAACCTAAGTTTTAAAGCTTATAGCAAAGCTTTGAATAACTAAAATATAGCTTATTAAAGCTTAATTGCAATAAATAGTTTAGTTTTATAATATACTTTCTATTAGCTTTATAGTTTATATATAAGCAACTACTTTATAGCTAACTATAGCAGTTTTAATAGAAGTAGGCTAACGAGCTAGCATTGTAGCTAAGCTAAAAGCTAGCTAGTAAGATAGTCAACTTAATAACTAGCTAACTAAGCCTACAGCTAGTTTAGATAAGGAGAGCTAGTATAGCTTTGTTGCTAACTGCTTTAGTAGCCTAGCTTTTATAGATAGCTAGCTACTAGCTAAAAAAAAAGGAGAATAGCTGCTATAGTACTGTATAAGTTATATAGTTAGAATAGTAATAAACTTTTAGCGTAAATGGACTATTGGCCTTTAAAGTAAGCTAACTATAGCTACTTTTAATTAGAAATAGGGGAACTGGTAGCGGGCTAGCTAGTAGATTAAGCTGTAGTAGTATTCTCTATAATTCAAAATCGTTAAGGAGGTCCAATGGATTATATAAGCCTAGCGTATAAGCGAGGAAGCTGCTGTCTGCATAGTTTATTTTTAATAATAATAAATAGGCTATTTAATTAATAAATTCTATAAGCAATTGTAGGCTAATAAGAAGGTAAGATTTATAGGCAGCTATAAGTTAAAATAGTTTGTAAATAAACTACCTTTCAACCTACTTTTTAAGCTTTCTCTAAAGCCTTAATTAAAATCCTCTTTTAAACTTTTTCAAGCTTTTTTTTGAAGCCATTTTAGTGCTCTTTCCGCAACCTCCTTCCTGTACATATAAGGGGATCTTTTAACGTACTGAGCGCGCGGACGTTTTTTAGCGCTAAAATGCACTAAGCGGCTGAATCAGCTACTACCCGGCCCACGTAGATATACTACTGGTATACTGAGGCTTTTGCATTGGAGTATTCGGATTAGCTACATCGCGTACTGTTTACCCGCGCTTTTCGACCAGCTCTTTGTCTGTCCATGTTTAGAAATACTGGCGCCTCCTTCCGTCCCCTCTAAGGATGCCCTCGTTTCCAACGGCTTATCGTGGTCACGATTTTGAGCTAACATATGTTCACATGCACGTTAATAAAACACTGAGAAACTCTCCAATTGGCTCGTTTTGCTGGCAGAGGTGACAAACCCGGTTTGGTCGGTCGTACATGGCTAGTGAATGACCAAATATTGAAGTACTGGTTAATCAGTCCAAGTACTAGTTTTAACTATTAGTCCCAAAGTAATGTTTGTCTTCTCTTCGTGACTGAGCCCTTGATAAACTCCCTCGTGCCGTGAGAAAGTGTCAGGTTGAACCACTTCGAGACAGGTAATGTTCGCTCCAACGTGTGAGCTAGGCTTGATTGCACCCTCTTCAAACGCAGAGGAATCCATCCGAACCAGTGTGAGTCAACTACCTATTAACAGCTGCCAGCCTTGCATGGTTGCTTGTTGGGCTCAATATCATGTCTCAAGGCTGGGCGAAATCCAAGTGCTTCCCTCGTCTCAAGCCAGGATTCCAACCTCCAGGCCCGATTTGTGGTCACAGTTGTTGGAAAGTGCATCACGATGGCGGAAAGGAAAACAGGGAAATAGGTAGTCTCTAAACACAAACCTGAATCTGTGGTTTCTTTTTGGGGGGTGCCCTGTACAAGTGCACGGGCCCATAAAACCAGAGATCACGTCTGTGTTTAGAGACTAGTCTAGAATAGTGAGCTCTGAAGATTGAAAGGAAAAAATGTGTCATCTCCCTTAATAATCTATCTTTTTAAATAGACTATTTATATAACTGCTACTTCTTAATTCTAAACCAAGAATAACAGTACAACCAAACCTCACCACCACCACCACCACCACCACCACCACCACCACCCGGCAGCCCCCCGCCTATCTGTGACAGAAAGCCGCAAGGCAGCTCTGGCCGAGGCATGTCGTGCGTTTGGCTGGAGCTAAAAAGAGCTGCGCAACAAGATGGCGGTATGGCGTGGTTACAAGGAGCTCAAAGACGCCGGGGGCTGGGCCGTGCTGGTGCCTGCTGGCATGGGACCGTACCGGCTGTGCAAGGACCGGGTTGGGTGCGATACTAATACGAGTAGTACGAGTATCACTGTCGAAAGGAGGATTATGCAAGGGCTCTAATTCCTGTGGACGCTGTGGCCGAGGATCGAGTTGGCTACTGATGCGTTGCATCCGCCCTGGCGCGAGTTATTGGTCGTGGTGAGCGAGCCGCCGTCAGTGACACGACCACCAGTCAGCGGAATGTTGTCGGGCATCCGCTGAGCTGGGTCGTTTTTCTCGACGGCGCCGAGCCAGTGCCGCTGAAGGAGACACATAGGAGTGGCTATCTTGACGGGTTTGAGCACGTCGACCAGTTGATTGTTGACTGAGTCGCATGGGAGGATCTCGATCCACGCTGTGTGATGCATCTCGGCAGCTCTAAGGCTACTACGACTACGGACGCCGGTGTTGCCAGGGGTTTGGTGCTGTGTGGTGAGAGCTGTTGTCGATATAGTGGCAACGACGGGAAATAGAGGGGGGATTGTTAGGTTCCTACACGTTTCCATGTTGACATATACATGCTTGACAAAGTGTGTGTAGGGCCCAGCAGTCCCCTCACCATTTTCATCTCCTCGGGGACCAGCGTGAAGGAGGAGAACTTTGGGGGTTGGAGTGGGGATAATGCGCCGTGTCCTTTTGTAATTCGTCTTCCTTGATGGACGTGGATTGAATGGGCAGCAGAAGAGGAATTATAATCTCCGGTACTTTTCCTCTTTTTTTCTTCTTTTTCTTGACCTCTACTTCATTCAGTGTTGGTGGCAGTTGAGCTAAGAGATGTGAACCAAGTAAATTAATAGTAATGACTGTGTGAAATCTCTGATGAATAATAAGAGAACCATTTGAAACACCGCCTCTCACTTGACCCTCGCATCAATACCGTGCCCTTCCAGAACCATGAACTTGCCTGGAATCTGTCCAACCCCTCGTCTCGTGTAGATCTTCTCGCCCTGAGGTGTCGCCGACCCTGTGCTGGAGAGGATCATCACATAGTAATTTTTCTCCCCCGCAGGCGATGACGGCAATTTATCTCGAGCAACCACCACACACTCCCCATCCAGGGGAGCCTTTCTCTCCATACCATCATCGTACACTACGCCACCGGACACCCTCTGAATACCATCAATCTTAACTAACACACCGGACACCACGTCCGGGTCGCTGATACTAAATGCCCGCACCTTGACCTTCAGATGTGTAACGTCGCGTTGTCCTCCCGCGCCGCCGCTTCCACCCCCAATGCTCCGCGTCCATGGGGGTTGTAGTTCCTTCCCTTCCCACATGACCTTCCCAAACGGTGGGTCCAGATAGTCGATGCCTCCCCTGTACGCCATCCACGACCAGCTGGGGACGTGGATTTCCCGCTCCGCCGGAAACGCAATCGGCGTGAGGGCGTTGTCTGGATCTCGGTCGCGCTGCCACAGCAGACTGCGGTGAAAAAGTCCCTCCGTGTTCCCGTCATCAAAGATGCCGTATCCACCCTCGGTACCATAGGCCAGGCGCAGTCGGTTTTCCAGACCGACAATGCCGAAGGGACGGTCTTCGATACGGCTGAACTCAAGAAACGAGTAGCGTCGGTAGAGGTCCTGGAAGTAGCGGATCTTGAGAGCGCGCGATCGCTGTTTGATGGCTTTGTTCGGGAATGCGGGATCGCCTAGGAACGCGGCCATGTTGCTATTTTTGTTGGAAGAAGTTTTGTCAGTGATCGTGAGAATATAAACAGCTCCCCCCCCCCCCCCCCCGCCCTTTTCTTTTTTCTTCCTTTGCGCGTCCACAACAAAACAAAACATAAACAAAGGGGGTGTACTCACTTGTGCATCCCAGCCAGCGTCTCACACCTCACCCCACGCCCACACTCAAAGTACGTCTGAATATCGGTGAAAAACACCGTCCGCCGTGCAAGCGCACGCTCTTGCAGAACCCATCCGCGACGATTCAGCTCGCCCTCCAGCACATGAGTCCCAAAATCATCAATAGCCTCACACACATAGAATGGTTGATTTCTCTGCTCAAGACGGATGACGTCTCTCTGCGTTCTCGTGCCGAGGAATCCCGCGCGCTGTCCCTCGGCGCGGCTGGCGGCGAGAACGCAGTATGCGTGGCTGAAGGCGTCCTCCATGCGCTTTGCCTCTTCGTTGAAGTCCCCGTCCTTGCCCTGTAGGATGCAGATTGAGTCAATCCACAGGTATTGGATCCCCAGTGTCCGGGTGCAGTCCACTGCGTGCTTGAAGGTCAGGGGTAGGTCGTTGTACGGGATGCCTTTTTTGAAGGTTGCCAGGTCACGGCTATCACCTTTGGTATCGTGCCGACTTGTGGAGAATGGTGGGTGGGTATTGGGTTCTCCCCAACGGTGGGAAAGGGCGATGTGTTTGGTGGTTGCTGGGTCGAGGCTTGTGTCGTCGGCTACCTCGATGAGACGGAGCATGGGGTTGGCTGTGGTGCCGACGTCGATCAGTCTCGTCGGCAGACGGGTTGAAAGATGACCACGGCATGCGTCGCCGTGGTTGTTGTCACAATCATGTAGCCACATGCGGATGATGTGGTAGAAGGCCTCGGTTCCGGGGGTGGGGAGTTGAGGCAAACCGAGCTGGATATTTGATGGTCGTTGTGATTCTTTTTTCAAGTTAGTATCTGCAGCCAGGTGTAATGTGGTGTTGGAAGACGTGCTAGAATCATGTACTAGTGAGCGGATAGGTAGGGCTTGAACGCCGGTCATCTTCAAGTTATACTCGAGCCGTTCGAACCGAATAGTTGTTCCGCCCGTTTTCTGAGCAGCTTCAAGCTTAGAATAAGCCGACCAGAACATGCTGCAAAGTTGGCACATGTCTGCCTGCTGCTTCAAGTCCGCCAAGTTGTCCTCGACGTAGAACCCGGGAATGAAAAGTCAAGAGTCAAGCAGCGGTCATAGAGTGGGGAACTCCCAATCTTTCAGCTCGCGTGGTGAGCTTTGGAAGGTGGTATGGATTTGACTGTGGTAGTCTAGTACTTACTGGCTATTTCTGACACGGTTGGAACCCCATTGTTAGTCACAAACCACACGGATTGGATGGATTGCGGAGACGTACTGGCTGTGCACAACGTTAATATTATCTTACAGAGTTGACAGGTCGAATATCTTGTGACTTACCAGCTAAAATTTGGCCTCCCATATCAACCCATGTCCTTTCGTCATTCTTGCAGACCTTCATGTCTTAATGAAAGTCCCCTGTTAGAACTGCCATCTGCTGCCGCGCTGGGGTGAAGACTGGTTGCCATCTTGGGAGGTACCGTGACGCCCGTTCGATCTTTGCTCGTTAGTAACAAGTAGTCTTCCCGGGAACTTGCCTTGTTCAACATCCTCTTGATTTCGTTGCAGAAGACGCCGGACGAAACCCGATATTGGACATTAGTACCATCTGGCATGGTGAATTGGGGGGCGGAAGCTTGGAGGTCGTTCAGGGTGGCCGCTGTCCTCCGCCGCGGGTCGAGGTCAACCACCAGAAGTTGTGTTTCGACCAAGTCCAAGAGGTCCTTTAGGGCGCTTTTTCGGCCCTCGGCACATTCGGGGTCCGTCTTCTTGATGTGGTTGATCCAGTGGCCAACTAGCGGTTGCACTTTGGCCCTTTTCACGTTTTCAGCCTCCTCAAGTAGGAAATATTGGATGCTATCATTCCGTCCCATTCCCTTAAGTTCCTCGTAGAACCGCTTGATCTCGTCGTTGCCGTACAGAATCCACACGACAAACTCAAAGACAATACACCCCATGGACCAGACATCATAGAGACGGGATCTGGGTTTGGAGGGACGTGTCAGTACTTCGGGAGCTTCGTACAGCACGGTACCATACTTGGTGATGGTCAAGTCCCGGCGGTCCTCTGTCGCAATAACGTGCCGCTTCGCCAATCCTAGATCGGCAATCTTGAGCATACCCAGCTCGGTATTGGTGTCAGTGAAGCGCAAGATGTTCTCGGGCTTCAGATCTCCGTGGCGGATGGATTCGTGACTGGTGGCGTCAATGTACTCGTTGGGTATGTCGGTAGTCTTCGCTGTGTCGTCATCCACTTCATTACCAGCTGTACCTGACAGGCTACCGAACTTGAAAGTGTGAAGAGTAGATAGGCCTTCTGCAAGACCGTGCAGTGGTGTGAGTACTTCCTTGATAATGCCGGGCCGCGGTGTTTGGCGTGGTTTGTCTTCCCAAACTTCGCGCAGGTTGCCTCCATCGGCCCAGGGAAAGACAAGGTACCGGCCGTTGCCTCGTTGGATGGCAGCAACACATCGGATGATGTGTACATGGCTGATCTGCCTGATTACCTTAAGCGCTTTGACCTCTGCTTCCCAGGCTCTTTCTTCCTCCTTCCGCTTGTCTTTGTTTCCTCCACGGAGGATGAGCTCCTTAACTGCAACCTAATATATGTGTTAATTGGAATGAGAAAAACGCGAAACAAAGTCTTGGGGGGGTTTGATTACTTCTTCTGGCGACCCAGGTCCGTGGGCAGGGTGTATCTTTGACTGAAAAACACGGCCGAAGGACCCTCCCCTCACATCCTTGTCTCCGTCAAAAGTCTCCATCGGCATAATGCAATGTGGGTGGAGATCGTACTCGAACTTTTCAGGGACCAAGACCAGCGCAAGGTAATACCACTGGTTAGCGAAGAATTGGCGTCTCTGGTGATCCTTCCACATGTCAAGCGGGAATCTTTCGTCTTTGGGGTTTAGAATAGGAAGCTGTTCATCGTCGAACGTGGCACTTCTGAACCCCATCATGGCGTCCCGCTTCTCCCTGGCCCTTAAATGACACTCGTTGAGGATGAGAAGGAGCCTTTTGCCCTTCGTCTGAACCCAGTCGATTAACTCCGCCGTGGTGTCATCTTCAGCGTGCATACCGAGTTCATGTCTGATCGTGGCTTCCGTTATCAACTCATCAATACAATCCGATGGCAAGTATAGGTACTCTCGCGAGTCGAAGTTGCTGGTTTGTAGTTTCTCTTGAACACTTTCGTTCAAATCCGGCAGACTTATTGTGGGTGCCATGGTCTTCTTAAACGCCAAGGTGTTGGCTCTGAGGCTGTTGTCTGTTGGCCTCATGGCAAATTCGAAAAAAGTCCACAGTTCCAATATCTCTAGAGACGAGATTCCTGTGGGACAGCCATACTTTGTGCTGTCTAGGATCGGAAGCCCGCCATCTGGGGCCCATTGTGCTATCGTGTTCTTCCTGCGTCATCGACTAACCCCGCGCCAGTTGCCCCATATTATTCGGTCTAATTAGCTCTAGAACGCTACGACACACTAGAGAGAATTCGTCACTGCCAAGACTGATCTGCATGTACTATGCATCTTGAAGTAGGAATGCGGTCATTTCTAGTCTAGAGTATAATGGGAGTTTACGAGGGAGGCCGTGCCGCTCACCCACCCACATGATTGCTTATGTGTCCGCAGGACCTGCTGACCTGCTTTATTCTGCACCTTAAAAGTACCCAGCTAAACCGCCGCAAGGCTCTCTCTTTTTCCAGTCCACGTTAAGCGCCCAGTCACAATATCGATAATCACTGCAGCCATCGGCATGTCAAGTTCATCCGTCTTGTACTGTTGTTGGATGTTGTCAGATGAGTGTGAGTTAGTGGACAGTTGTAACCAAACACTGATACTAGCTTTGTTGTTGTTGCAATGGAAAGAGCCAATGAAAATAATCATTTCATCTCAATTCTATGTACCTTCCAGCTATGCGTAATTAAACGTTCAAATTCCGATCATTCCTCGTACTACGTAGCCTGGCACAGTCTTGCATTTCTCGTGTGCCTTCTCGAGGAATATTTCCCCACTGCTTCTGCGCGTACTAGGCTGGTTGTCGGCCCGGCGAGATTCAATAACGAGCATCCCATCGGAGATTTCATCAAGAAAGTCTCGGAAATACTTGGTACAGTTCTCATGAGAAAGTAGCTTCCTGATATGCTGTAAACAGAAAACGGGAATGTTAGAATGGTGTCAAGCTTAGACTTGATTATGGGAAGACCTACAGAACTAACAGCCGGCTTGACGCGGGCGGCCATGGCGTTCATGTTACCATCAGCTGGTATGGCTTCGAAGAATGTGTCAGTTGACATAGAGTTCATTAGGGCGTCCTCTGTTGATCTGGCTTGCGCGAACTGGAACAATAGCTTTGCCCCGCCGATCATCCATGTGATAAACTCGAGGTAGATGCATCCCAGTGACCATATGTCGGAGGTCTGGTTGATGAACTTGGGCTCGATGTCGAGCTCAGGGGGTCGATATGTGAGTGCATTGGCCAGCTGACTTCTCCGTTTGGACTTGCTGACCTTTGTATTGAACTCAGCCTGGCCAAAGCCGGACATCTTAAGAGTGCCCCCTAGAACTTCTTTATTGTCGGGGTCCGGGTACCACAGGATGTTTTCGGGCTTCAGGTCTCCGTGACGGCCGCATCTGTTTGGGTCGGCTTTGTCTGGGTCTTCGCTGCAGGGGTCCTGCTATTTCTCGGGAGTGTAGTTCCTGTGCACTTTACCCAACGCTTCTGAAAGGCCCGCACACTGCTTTGCCATCCAAAGGACGTTGTTGTAAGCAACAGATGGGGAAGGGGAAAAGCCCTTCCATAACAGAAACAGGTCGTCCTTTGCGCGATAAAAGATGAAGTGGAATTTGCCGTGCTGCTCGTACGTGGCAAAAAGCTCAATAATGTTGGGATGTGTTCCATTTCCGCTGAACCTTTTGAGAATGTCAACTTCTTTTCTGAACGATGCTTTGCTGTTTCTCTTCAACAACTGCTTGAATGGCAAAGCCTCGCTTGTCAAGCTTTGGGTCATGAAAGTTGTGATGCTCGTTATGTATACGAACCATAAAAACTCGAGAGAAACCACCCATCGCCTCGTCGTCACTATCGCCCTCATCGCCCTTGTGGTTCGAGTTGTTGCGAGGTTTGGGTTTAGCTTCCCCGTCAGGAATGAAGAGCAACATGTGTCTATCTTGGAGTTGGTACCGCTGGATGTCGTTGTACTCGCTGCGTGAGAAGAAAGGGGCGAGCATCATCCACTGGTAGCGGTTGAAGTTTTCCCTGTCGCTTATCCTCAGCTTGTTCATGCACTCTAAAGGCGCGGAGCTGGTTTGTCGCCTGAGCTTCCAGAGGCAGCGAGGGACGTTGTCAACTTTGGTCAATGTCAGGTCCGGGTTGCTGACGTCTTCACGTATGAAGTGTCCGATACTCGAGGGATTTTCCGACGAGGCCCAGAATAGCAAAGCCTTGTCGAAATGATTTGATTTTTGTGGTGCCATCCTTCACAACTTCAGTATCTTTGCAGATCGTCTCGTAATGTTGGCGCATGTCTTGCGCGCCATGCAGGCCGAGTTACCGAGTGACGGACTTGACGTTTGATGATGTCGTGCAGTCTAGACTTTGGCAGAAAGTCAATCTCCTCCCCGCGTGTGTTTGGATTGCGGATTTCGACACAGGGTGCCCAGATGCTATCTTGAAGCTCGTCCTTGTGTCGAGGTGATCCGCGGGAAGATGGTGTCTTACATGTCCGTACCTCAGCAGAGTTACGGAGGCTGGGACCAAGAGACAGCGGCCAACTGGGAGCCAGCGGATTCTTGCATGCAGTGACTCCATACTATGATGGCATTGAATGAAATTTATTGGGCGCTTTCTTTATCCAAACCAATTTATTGGGCAGTGGAAGGGGAAAGGGACTTCCACGATGCGCGGACCCGTGTCACAAGCCAACAGACATTTTGGTCGCCGATGGCAAAGAAGCAACCTGGTTTTCCAGGCACTTGCTTGATTCTAGAATTTCTGTTTGCTTCTGCATTCTTTCGCAGCTCCTCGCAGTTTTTCGCATCTTCTTCCACTTTTCATTGAACTTGAAGGCGATGCAGAGAGCAATTGAATAATTAGCGACAAACCTCTCCAAGTCTCGCAGTTCACCTTCCCAGTCACTCCCTAGGCCCGCCTAACTCGGTGTTAATTACACAAAAACAAAGTAAATAGAATTTCTAGACATAGTCTTTAGCTCCTCCCAGAACATTCCCCCCGCACTGGCCACTGACTCATTGACATTCCCAAGATCAGGACCGCTCAACTCGACAGCCCCTGGCGCATCGTAGATGCCTCCATACTATGTCACATATTATGTCCCTATGGCGGAACTGAGTCCTGACGGTAAGGCCAACAACGGTGAGCTTGGTGCGAATCACAATGCGAGACGTCCCGGTCCATCCCTATATGCACCCTCGCCGGCGCCTGGCACCGGCACCACCAAGACGTACATTCTGCCTTATCCGTGGAATTTCTCATCAAGATCTGCCAGGAAGTTGACAAGGAAAAGCGTCTCCGAGGTATTGATCATGGCGCACCCGATCTTGCTGCGCTGGGACGGTCGTGCAAGCTATTCCACAGCATTGTTCAGCCCATCCTCTACCAGCAAATTACAGTCACCATGCACAAACTCGACACAACGTCCAATGCATTGCACGACATTCGCTCTCGGAGGACCGGCCAATGGGACACGAGGAGCCCACGCACAGCTCCGGTGAATTAGACGCGCTGTACAGTATGCTCATGGCCTGCTGCCAAAGCGTAGAACACGCCCACATCCATGTTCCCCACTGGGATGATAGCAATGAACCTGCTGGGGTCGTTAATCTCATCAAAGATGTCGACAGCATGAAAGTCGAGGAGTAACTTGGTCCAATAGAACTCCCCAGCTTGATCAGCCTGACACTGGATCGCCTGAAGACGAAACCCCGTGGCAAAAAAGTATCAACATGCGCCACGCTTACAAGCTGTTCGCCCATGCAACCTGTCTTCAAACCCTGCAGATCACCCACTGCGTAGGAGTGATGCCTGAACGTTCCCCACTCTCAGGTCATCAACGGTGACGTCAAGCTCGGGACCATTTCACGCCTTACGGAAACCAAAGGGCTCTCAGAGCTATGGATGCTCACGCTCGATGGTTAGAATTTCCCATTGGCACTCCAACAAGTCCCTACCGAGGGGCAATTGTCCTTCCGAGTTACTGGCGACTTCTCGCTGGTCGTCGTGACCAAGAATCTACCCAGCCTAGAAGGCCTTGTGATCCTCAACGCCGAGAAGCTCACCCCCACGGTCTTGACAAGTTTTACAGAGACACCAGCGGCCAGCCGAAGCGGCGGCCGGTTTGTTACCGACTTGTTCCCTCATCGTCTGCACACAGTGGTGCTCGCAACGGACAGGATCAGAAAACCCGACAACTAGAAGAGAGTGAGAATGCTCGGAGAAGACCTACGCGGCGTGTTTGCACCTCGCAACGTCAACCTTATCCTGCTACCCTTTTGCTCTCCTGTCGGCGACTTTGTTGAGGATAGCTGCGCCAATTTCATGGAGGACCTTGATAAATATGACGAAATCGACCGCAAGTATTGATTAGCTCATCCATAGCCATAAGCATTAAGCAGGGGGGTCCGTGAAATAACCTGAGGAGATGGTGATGGTAAACGGTGGAGTGAAGTACATCCCTTTGCTGTTAATTTGAGCACACTCAATTGTAGTCGCTGATGGAATGATAATAGTAGCTGGTAATTTAAAAAACAAAAACGGGGGGGATTTGGATGTTGAGAAAGGGGCTGGTGTGGACTTTTCTTATTATAAGAAAGAAAAAGGAAAAAAACACACGATGGAAGTAACCCATAAACACCCCCAGTGTGTCAAGCCCCGACGCCTCAGACACAACAAACTTACACAAAAGTAAACATGTGCCACCCTCTTTTTTGGATCGGTATCCAGTCTACCAGGTACCTAATTATCCTACACAAGACAATGATAGCAATCCACTTTCTAACCCATCTTTATCATTTCTTTATTCTACAGGGCAACAACGACATTATCACCCATATTACCAAAGTATGTTGTTCGCGACCGGAAGATTTGAGTTTCAGCCTCGAATACCAGATTTCATCAGAGGAGCTAAGTGATCTTAACGGACACCAAGAATGAGAGTCGGCCAAAGGATCGAAAATACTATGTCATTACCTTATAATTAAGGGTTAGAAATAATTAAAATTAGCATAAATGAAGAATTAGAAGATTAAAATTTTAAAAAGATTAGAAAGTATTATAATCTTTATATTAGTAGGGTAATACTTATTAAGACGTTGAAAGGAGAAGAGAACCCTTTTTCCTAGGACTCTAATATTTAAACTAATTAGTCCTTTGTCAAAACTTAAAGTTTTTATTCTTACTACCTACCTACCTAAACTATTTTTAATCGCTTCTTTAATTATAACCCAAGTAGCGCTTAAATTTCCTTTAATAAAGCGGCGAGGTGCGGTGTGCTTAATTAGGGGGTTGTGAGGGCAATAAAGCCGTAATGCAATACTACTATTATCTAACTCAACAAATAACACTGCCAGGCGTCAGCCTGGCGTATCTGGATCTCTCGACAAGCCAGGAAGTGACCTTTCATTCTCCATTATTGGATTATCAGAGCATTGAAAAAACAGCCGTATTTAACCATAATAATTATAACACTTTCAGAACATCTGCAAGCCCCCCCCCTAATTACAACCTGCACGAACACACATCACGCAGCATCAACCCTTCAAAACCATCGCCACAATGGGCCAGAAAAAGAAAAACCAGGTCAACAGCAAAAAAATGGCCACGATTTCTGCCAGACTTGCAGAAAATCGGCCTGTAGATACGGCCCAAGCCTGACGGTGGTGGCGGTGACAGCGACGAAGACGGCGGCAGCGGCACCGGGACCAGCATCAATGCGCCCCCTTCGTCTCCAGCGGCAAAATAAGAGCATATTCTTGAACCCACTCCGCCGTCCTCGACGTACTAGGGGAATGGTCAGAGCGATGATGGCAGAGCAAAGGAATACCGGTGGGCATGACGGGGGGAGGATGATCACCTACAAACTCGATGCCTTTCTAGAAATAGAGGCACGCACATCCATTGGATGGATGCAATCATTCCTTATTATTATTTTTGGAGAACTAGAGCTAGCATGGTCTGGCGCGTTATAGTTTATAATTCTTTTTGGGCAATGGATACAAGGTATTCACGGATGTTGTTGAGAAATCGGAAAGGGGTAATTAGAGCGGCCGGCCTCAGTGCACCAGAATCAAAGCTTGAGGAATCAACCCAAGAGGCAACGGTTTGTGTCGACGTCCTCTTGCATTAGCCAGTTATATACTTAACAAATTGCCCTCGATTCTACAAAAGCCAAATATCATCATGAAATCCAAATGTGACCGAGGTATTTTAGTTCTTGACGGCGTAGATTTTGTATGACCCTAGAAATCCACTTGTTAGAGAATCTTTTTTGCATGTCTGGATTCAAAGGGACATGATGACGATAATATAAATTCACCAAACTTACCAACCCATTCATTGAGATCGACTGTCTTGTTATTCTCGGCAGCCACGCTTGCCACGGGTGCACAGCAGGAAGTCGCGGGGGCTGGATCGGATGAAACACAGCAATCCCTTTTCTTGCTGCCATCTTCGTTCGTGTCGAGATAGACATTCAGGTCGGCATTGGTATCGGCAATGATAATCCCTGATAACAAACGGAGCACTGTCAACTTCTGATTGAAACCTTCAAAAGCACAAGCATTCGAGATAATGAGTTCATACCGCCAAAGCCAGCATCCTTCAAGTACTGCTCATACTCAACGAGCTGACTAGCGCCGGCAATGCAGCCGACGTACATGGCGATGTCATTTCGCAGCTTCCCGGGCAGCGGCTGCTTTGCCAGGATGTCCGACACGGCGACGCGTCCGCCCGGCTTGAGGATGCGGTGCATCTCCTTGAACACGAGGGGCTTCTCAGACTCGGGCACCAGGTTGATGACGCAGTTGGAAATGATGCAGTCGGCGATGCCAGATTCAAGCGGGATGGCCGTGATGATGCCCTTGACAAAGGAGACGTTTTCGGCATCTTTTTTGGAGGCCTTGATTTTGTTGGCGCGGGCGAGCATGTCCTTTACATGTTTGTTAGCGGGTGCTGGAAGGAAGCTGGCTGATAGCGAGAGGGAGGGAGTCGTACATCGTTCATGTCAACGCCAATAGCTCGACCAGATGCGCCGACTTTGGGGGCAGCCAGAAAGATGTCAAAGCCGGCGCCGCTACCCAAGTCAACCACGGTCTCCCCCTAAGATGTGGTGTGTGGCTTGGTGTTAGTGAAATGGAACAAATGAATGAGAAGGAACCGATATTGGTACGGAGTACCTAAGGTACTAACCTCGCGCAAAGTTGCAATTGCCAGAGGATTGCCACAGCTCAACCCGAGGTTGGCGCCATCGGGGGTGTTGGCCAGCTCTTCCTCGCTATAGCCAAACGACTTGGCGACGGCCTCGCCATATTTGGCACTGGCGCTCCGCGATGCAGCGCTGTAGTGCTCGCGGACCTTCTCGTAGATTGTGGATGCGTCCATATTTTAATCAGTAAGAGAGGTTATATAAGCAGTGCTGTGAACGTGGGATGTTGCTAATCAAAGGAACTTTATGATAATTATTTCTGACGAAGGACTGCTCGAAAAAAAAAAAATTAGTCTTCCACCTCCCCTCATGGCTTTCCCTTCAAGCAGTGAGTGGTATGTCACTCAGGTGATTTGATTCGTGCGACATCGCAACTTCGGACTCTGGCACAAGATGAGGGGGGCTGTCCCCACTTCGGCCCAAAGCGGAAGCATTTGGGATTGTCACTTCCTAGATACATACCTATGTCTTTCCCCGATATCAGGCTCTTTTTTTGCTCTCCGCTTTTTTACCAAGCAAAACTACCATGGAACGGAAAGCGGCATGCACGTCCAAAGAAACATGGAGGAATATTAACACGTTAGTAACCAAAAAGACATGGGCTCTATTTTGTTCGTATTTGATCCGCATCGTTCCAAATTAGGTTGGACAAGATAAGAGTTGAAAGACTTTTATTAGACCCTCTTCGTCGGCGGGAACGTCATCAGGGCCAGGACTTCCGATGAAAGCGAAACCAGGCAAGTCTTGGCGTTGTTGTGCTGAACAATGATTTGCGCAAATTGTGCATTGATTGGGCCTTCTGGACGCGCTTTCCCTCTTCGTCACCCCGCATATCAATCATCCTCCTCGATTGAGGGAAAGACTGTTGGCCCGTGGCCCCCATCTGCTTAGTCATAACATTCATCCCGAACTCAAGACCCCTTCACATTGCACGCGGCGCGACCGCGGTTGGTCAATGATGGATTCCCATAAAATAAACTCCAAATTTCCGATGCGCCCCAGATCCTCTCATCTCAACTTCTCTCTGCATTAAATATAGCGAGTGGATGCCCGGCATTCTCCCTCTTCGTGGCCCCCATTTCTCGTTTACTTGATTGCATCGTCAACATGGTCTCAGTGTACCCAGATTGGCCTGAGTCGGCTGCTGATCTAGTGCCGCTCCCACAATGCGAGGGCCCCAAATTAGGGCCGTTCGACTTTCAGGGTCCTCAAGAAATTGAGTTTCTCGAGCATATCGGGGAAGGTCTGCATTCTGACGTTTTTAAGATCAAGATTCTTGGGCAGCTGTACGCGCTGAAACTGGTAAGTGAAAGCCTACAATGCAGACTAGGAAACACTAATTAATGCCTATCCCAGTTTCGCTATCACATAGAAGGCGACTGGCTGGGCACAAGGGGCGAAGGCGAGTCTGAACATGAGGCGGCGAGGGCCTTTTGCAATTACTCGGAGCCGTTCAATGCCGAGTGCCGCGCCTTTGGCCGCCTCCAAGAGACAGGCCACGAAGAGTTGTCGATTCGGTGTTTTGGCTACGTCCTTCTTGACGAGAAGCATGAAGCTGCGGTGATGAGTCAATACCCCCACATTCGTTTCATGACCGAAGGCATCTTCCAACATCCCGACTTTCCTGCACCCTCGATGCGTGCGCGTTATCTCGGCAAGAGCGGTCGGCCGCCGCCCCTCCGATGCATCGTCAAAGAATTGGGCCAAGAGTGCGAGGAGCTGCAGGCAAGGGATGCGCAAAGGGTCCTTCGAGACATCGTCCGACTGCAGCAGCTCGGCATTGTCGACATAGACGTTGCGGATCGACAGCTCATCAATGGCAAGCTAGCCGACTTTAGCACGTCCATGACAGTCCCCCATTACAGAACCACTCCGGCACTGAACCCGCACCTGGCGCCCGAATGGCTCCCCGCGATGGAGAAGCAGCTCTTTTTGCGCGGTATAAATGACTATTTTGACTTTGATGAGATGATCGAGATATGGAATGAGGAGCATGACGACAAGAAGCCCCTTGCAGTCTTTGCGTTTCCTGCCGGTTTAGGCGATAACCGGACTAGGTATAACTTGAGAAGCACCCCGTCTCGCGGGCGAATTTATTCTCTCGTTGACCCTCGGCGATTCGACTGGAAAGCTAGGCCTGGCGGCATCTCGAAAACGCGTCGCAAACTCAAGGCTGAACCGCCAAGGTGGTACTTGGACTGCGATAGCAAGGAGGCTGCAAGACTGTGGAGGAGGGCTAAGGGGGCCCGGACAAACATCTTATGGGAGTTTAGAAGCGGCCACATTTTCCCAACTAATGAATGACTTGGGGAGAACTATAGCACTGGGGCCTGAAGGCCCACTACAGGGGATGTTTACCTTCTCGTTGGGAGGGTAACCTACCTTTAGCCCTTGCACTGGCTCTCCAGGATAGACTGATGCCATGTTGTGTTGTTGTGTTGTTGAGGGAATACGGAGATCCCCTTTTCATGAACCTGGCGGGCCAGGGAATAATTAAGCGGGAAAAAGAACAGTGATTGTTGGATAACTGCCTCGTCGAGAACAGAAATTCATGTCGACATGTTAAGATCAAATTCGTGCCTACACTATCCTTAGGTAGCTGAGATATCAAGGCACGGTGCCAAGCCAGTTCTTTGCATAATTACCCAGCCGATTTTCCCTTTGCCGAGGAGGCAACTTGCGTTATAATATTGAGACATGAAATCCCTCCCCCCCCCCCGCCCCCTTTGACGGGCTAAAATTATGAAGCAACTAACCAAGTTTCGACCGAGTCCTGCGTGGACTTTGTCGGAGCCTTCCGAGTCACTTTGCCCCCATGTATATACGGGTGTATTCCGGAAGTACTCGTGTATTGTTGCGTGCCTAACTTAATTAGTTGAGGCTGTGATGGACGCACTGCATACTTGCCAGTGCGAGCGCTTGTACTTCCACTATGCGAGGGCCAGCGAGGAAGCGTCCCGCCCTGTGTTGGGGGTCAGTAACCCCCAGCTACGATGCTCCCGTGGTGTCCCATCCTTGTAAAACTTACCCTCCGAAGGGTCTCTCAGAAGAACAAGTGGCTTACAGTCGCTGAAAAGATCCTCCAAAACGGTGCAACAATGGGCGACCTGGTTGGTAATTAGCGCCAAGGCGGGGCTCTTTGGTTTCCAGTCACCAACGCAGGACTCACCGGTTTGCATTTCGCCCAGTTGTGTTTCAGGATTGGTCAAGTCCTCGGTGTCACAGAGTCTTAGCCCCTATTATATATAGATAATCCATAACTTTGTTTGTTTGACTGTTCCACTGTCTCCAACGAGCTCAGACCCTCTGCTGTCCTGTTTCCCTGCCTCATATCCCCTCCATTTTCCCCCCTCCATCGTCTCCCCTTCACCGTCTCCCCTCTTTCATCTTCCCCTCCTTCATTCCCATATTTTATTCTGCAAACACATACCAACACAACGTACAATCCTTGAAACCCCGGTGTGAGATAACGGAGAAAGACACAGACAACTTACAAGCCCAAGAATTACGACATGGCCACCTCCCAACACCCAACAACGCTACGACACATTCTCACTCCGCAAAAGCCGCGCTTCCCCTGCAAGACGGGACCGAAAAGAAACACCTACAAGGCTAGTTGGCCAGACTTCAAAGGTTGCCTCAGTCTTTGGGATGAGTTCACCCTAAGCAACCTCAACGAGAGCTATGGCCATGTCCTTGACACCCCTGTCCCGGCGCACCTGCTCCCGGCCCCGCAACCGGATCAAGTCTTGGCAGGTGTAACCATCACGAACGACAACAGCGTCAGGCATCTGATCGCATGGAACGAAAGCGTGATGAAGCCGAGCCTCCAGTTTGCCAAGTCGCATCTCGCGATAAGCCCGGGAATTGTCATTTATCAAAGGCACGGGACGGCCGATGCATCGACGGTCCTGAGCATTTCCGACGGAGCAATGTGGACTATGGTGGACCATCTGATCGAGCTTGACGACTTCCCGGCCCCGACGCTGGTAGTTGGCCTTGCGAGGGTGAGTTGGAAATGGAGCGGCAGGAATATCGCCCATCGGCTCGATATCACAACAAAAGAGCAAGTATTGCCCCTGAGACAGCTGGCCAACATATGTCACTGCGCCAAGACTCGATACGGGTACATCCAGACGGACGAAGAGATGGTCGTCTGCCGGTTCAGTAACGGAGACAACAAGAAGAATGGGAAGTGGAGTGCGGAAATCATGCCCATTCCATGGTCCAGACACGGCGTCGACGTGCTCACGACCGACCTTGCCCTGTGGTGGCTCTCCATGCTAGCTCTTTCCGGCCGCCACCACCGAGCCCTGGTGGCCGAGGAAGACATGGTCAAGATCAACACTTGGGACATTGTCCATCTCAATGACGAGCGGGGTTGGGTGCGCCGTCATCAATACTCCAACCTCGAGGAACCCTCAGACCCTCCGCCGCCGCCAGACTACCGCACTCCCGAGCCTGGAAATCAGGCCGCGTTTGAGGCTGCCGTGGGTATGAACGTCCACGACTGGTTCAATATCGATGCCATGGACGACGTCCACTTCGAAAATAACGACAACCTCCAAGTTCCCGGTCACGCCGACCATTTCAAAATCCCCGACGTGAATCCCGGGGCACCTGCCAACTCTCCCGGCTTCAACTCTCTTACCAGCGTCAGCAGCCCCGGCAGCAAGTCTCCCGACTTGAGCTTCCTCGGGATAGCATCTCCCAGCTCAATCTTCAGCTTTAGTGTTTTCGAGCACGGCCATCCAGATGCCCATGCCGGGCGGCAGTGACGGCGGTCTTTCTTTGAGTTCCTACCTAGGTAGTCAGGTCGACTTCTTCAACTTTAACGGCGCCGACTCGAGAAGACCTCTCATTTCAACTCCCCTGACTCCAACCCTCCCAAGTCCCACTCTCCAAACTACAGTTTTCCCCGACTACAACTCTTCCAGCTTCACCTTTGCCCGATTTTGGGCCCAATCATCAAGATTTGGTTGCGGGAAATCAATAGTTTCGGTAGCCCCGAACCCCGGGTTGAACCCGGGCTCCTGTTAGCTGTTGCCACGTTGGGAGGAAGAGACTGGAACGTCATGTACAACTAGAACTTATCATATTGATCAAGCATTGGATTTACTGAAGTCACTGGGCTTTTGCATTGCTTGTTATACCGTCCGATTTTGTGACCGCACTTGTGTAGACCTAACGCTAAGACGGATACTCCCACCCTATTTGTCGCAGCAAAGCTCAGTATTAGAAGCTTAGGTATTGAAAAGATCAAGACATTTACTTGCTTCCTTATTGATCATTATCCCGCAATGAATTGACATTGCCAGTTTCACGTTCCAAGTCGAGATAAAACATTAAAGGCAAAGTAATTAAGACCTCAGCCAGGCCAGGAGGTGGAGTCCAAAGGTCAAACACCTGACGTGGACACATGTACTGTACCTACCTAGGTAGTCGGCGACTAAAAACTTTTTAGCCTCGTCCTAGGATAGTTAGCCTAATTAAAATCAGGCTCACTTCACCCTCGGCTCACCCTACG
This sequence comes from Lasiosphaeriaceae sp. G1095, assembly GCA_027569635.1. Classification (NCBI taxonomy): domain Eukaryota; kingdom Fungi; phylum Ascomycota; class Sordariomycetes; order Sordariales; family Lasiosphaeriaceae; species Lasiosphaeriaceae sp. G1095. Next base: position 38,303 of record JAPDFK010000264.1, on the reverse strand, counting down.
CTACGAAATTGTCAACTTTACACGATTCTCTCATAGGACGGGTTTTAGGCCTCCCTTCCTAAGGGTCAAAAAGGGGTCTAGACTAGTAGGGAGGATCCCATTTCTGGAACCCCGCTTCTCTAACAAAACGAAACCCTCCACCTTTAACACGGAGGCCAAGAAATGAGCTCGGTACCCAGTGTATTCACTTTCCGTTTTGAGGTTCTGTATCGCGGTAGTTATAATACCTGCCTACCGCGCGACTCTTCTCCCCCCAGCCCGCTAGACAAGTAGTTCGATCCACCCTACCTACCTTCCGCACGGCTGTTCTCTCTCGTATCCTCCGTATCGTTTCTCTCCCGGTCTCCTACTACTAAATACATCCCTCTTCCTCCATCTCTCCCACACCTTGCCACCATTTCCTATCTCACTTTCAGCTATAACTAGCTTCACGCGATACCCGCTCCTATAACGTCGTGAAAGAGGAGCACTAAGGATCTCCTTTGCCGGAGGAAAGAGAATGACGCAGAAAGTTTAAGGAGGGGATAGACGGCCCTAGTGTCCATAAAAAGCTAACGAACAAAGTACTGAGAGAATACCGCTGCTGCATGACTGAGCTGTGGAACCAGCGAGATACCTGAATTTACTACTTGATCTCTAACCTTGTAGTTATTTAGATATGCTGAAGATTGTCAGAAGGAAGGCCGTCGCAAACTACCACTGCACTAATAACCCAAATTTTGGAACTGGTCCAAAGTTTCAGTAGCAGCTTGCTTACCCTGTGTTTTATCCGACAATGGCCCCTGGCGGTGCCAGCTGAAAAAGAGCTGAGGGGAGCTAAACTGACGTAGTCATTTCAGCTGCATTGGGCTACCGTTCGCCGCCAACTTTGCCACCACGCACAACTATAAAAATAGGGCTCTATCGGGGACAGAGATCACACAAGCAATACGGTCACACAGTTGCAATCATTGCCAATCCAAGGTGCCGTGTTTCCGACAAAGACCCTACCGACGCTAGCGCCTATGACTTTAAGTCCCTGAAAGACTTTGTGAAAGATATTGCATTTGGTATCGACGGTGCGGAAGACGCCTTAGATCCAGCCAGCGGGAGGGACCGTCATAATGTACTGGTATCAGAAACACGGCATCTTGGATCTGCAATAGTCGTACCCCAAGTGACAAAAAGAAGCGTGATGGTCCGTGCACCCACAACATCGACCTGCGGGGTTATTCTTTCGGGGAGGAGACGAGGCTCCGCAGGCAGACACGACCCGCGACACCGACAACTGCGATAAGCACTGGCGATTGAAAAGCAACAGTCAGCGCGCAGATGGATCCGCTTTCGGTCACCACGTCCTGCCTGGCGCTCTTATCGGCCATCGGCAAGACGACCGTGGCTATTACCGCGTTCATCCGGGGATGCCGCGGGGCGCGGTCCGACCTAGTTGCCATCAGCGGAGAGCTGGCACAGCTCTCGGTCGTGCTCGCGCTGATCAAGGACGACACCGCTATCAGCGATGGCCTGCCTTTGCCCGAGTCCCTCCAGACCCAGATCCTATCCATCATTAGCAACTGCTCGGCCGTGATAGACAAGATCAACGCCATCCTCCAAAACTGCGTGGGTGTTGCCGGGCCGGCAAAATGGGTCGCGTTTGGGAAAGCCGACGTCGCCGGCCTCCACACCTCCCTCGAGGCGCATCGTGGCTCGCTGAATCTGGTGCTCGAGCTCGTAGCCTTCTCTCTGTCCAAGAACATCAAGGATGACACCGCCGCCATCCGAACTGAAATTGAAATAGTAAAGGACGAGCTAAAAAGACTCCGGGATATGATCGCCGCCGGGAACATGGATACCCCGACCGTGGCGACCGACCAGAACTACGTCCTCCAGCGATACTTGGACAGCCTCTCGTCGTATGCCGAGACCGTGTGCGGCGATGTCTCGTGGGACTCGGAGGACGGCGAGGAAGAACCGGTACAACCGAGAACACCGAGCCCACGGTCCCACAATGATACAGCACACCCGCTCTCATCCAGTACACTGCTGAGCGGCCACACGAGGGCAGTATTTGCCGTCGGCTTTTCGCCCGACGACAGGCTGCTCGCGTCGGGATCGGCGGACGGCTCCGTCGGAATCTGGGACGCGGCGACGTGGCAGCTGCGGTGGCAGCTTGTCGGCCACAAGGAGACTGTGGGCCAAATCTCCTTCTCGCCCGACTCGAGGCTGTTGGCGTCGGGGTCAAAGGATAAGACGATCCGGGTCTGGGAGATGGCTACGGGGCGGTCACAAGGCGTGCTCAAGGGCCACATCGACTGGGTAAACTCGGTCGCCTTCTCGCCCGATTCGAAGCTGTTAGCGTCGGGCTCGGCGGACCTGACCATCAAGATCTGGGATACGACGACGTGGCAACTGGTGCAGACGCTCTACGGCCACATAGGCTGGGTTAACTCCGTCTCCTTCTCGCACGACTCCAAGCTGCTTGTATCGGGGTCCGGGGATAGCTCCGCCCGGGTATGGGATACGGCTACATGGGAAGTTTGGGAGACACTCAGAGGCAACTCGGGCTGGGTCAATCTGATCGCCTTTTCGTTCCTGGGCCCCTTGAAAGTGTTGGCGACCGCAGAAGAGGACGGGAAGGTCCATATCTGGAATTCCGACACGTGGCGGCTGCACGAGGTGCTCGAGGGCGGCCATACCGCGGGAGTTACCTCAATCGCCTTCTCGCGTGACTCGAAATGGCTGGCGTCGGGGTCCAAGGACAGGACCATCGAATTATGGGACACGGCGAAGTGGCGAAGACAGTGCACACTGCCCCAGCGAGAACCAGTGCTCTCAGTCGCCTTTACGCCCGACTCAAAACAGCTTGTGGTGGGGTTAGAAGACGCAGATATCAGCCTCTTGAATGTACCAGGCGCCTCTCGCTTCAAATAGCCAGGAGCTGATCGATATGTCATTTTCCGTAACGCCGATATATAACCATGTCTTTAACCCTGATTTCCTAGAAAAGCAAGAGACATCTATACAAACGCTGAAGTGGAAGATGGGGGGTTTCTGACGGCTTGATGAAAAGGCTTGGGGATGCCTATGGGCACGTGACGGAGGCCCGCTCGCGGCCCAGATCTGGGCATAAGAATGATTTTGGACGCGAGACTTTTGTAGTTTTAGATACTCTTTATCGAGACCTGAATTGAGCAGAATACCTTATTTTTTTGCCACAAAACTGAAGCGGTCTCTGCTCCCTCCCTCTTTTCGATCATTCTTCACCAAGATGTCCATGAACTGGACATCATAGATACCATCCTGCCTTCCCCCCACGGATTCCAGCTTATCCACCACTTTTTCCAACCTTGGCGTAAAGTCGTAGTCGATCAGATTGTCCACATTGACACCTCCTTCCTTGCCTAGTGCTTTTAGCTTGTCCATCTTGTAGTGCTTCTTGAGTCCATTCCTGACAGCTTCGTACAATGGCTCCACTGCCTTCTTCGCTAGTGATGTCTCCATGGCATGAAACATTGCCAGTCCTCTAGCAACATCCGCTCGAATGGTAGCGTTCTCAACATCCTTCGGTTCCATATTACCTGCGTCCAGGAACTCATCAACCCTCCCCAGTGTGCCATCCTGTGTCTTGAAGAACCCCTACACTTTGGCTCCGAGACCGGATCGACCGTACTCATAGCAAAAGAGTGCCTCCTCCTGTTTGGTTGGTACCAGACGCTTGAGTCATTGTCAGCGAATACTGAACAAGACCACGTCGTCGCTCGAGATGGTCATCAAGTTGAAGGTCAAGGTCAAGCACATTACCGCAAACGGCAAATGAGCCACTACCGTACATCCGGGAGCCCGCTCATGAATGTCGACTCTCAAAGGTGTCCACGAAGTTGCTATAGAACTGGGCTCGACAATGTGACTCCTGCGAGAGCCATCCTGCCCGTCCACATGTGCACTGATCCTTGGATATTCGGCGGCGGATCTCGGATGCTGACGCCTTCTAGCTCTAGTAACGCAATACTAAAATTCCGGGCGAGGCACAGAATGCTCTCGTAAGCGACAGGACCTATTATAATTGAGATAACTCGTGGCATGATGCAAAACTTCGAGCAAGCGGCCAAAGTGTTTGCCATCCACCGGCCTGCCCGGAAAAGAAATTCGGGCCCATCAGCTGCAGCCCTAAAGTTGTTTCTAGAAACTGCAGCATTTACTGTTACGTTAATCATCATCACTCTGTAGACTTTGCGATGATCCTTTGCGGTGGCGCAGGCGCCAGGGATTCCAGAAGAAATCTGGTCGTTGGGATGATGGGATCTGCGACCATGGACGCTCATTTGCTGGCTCGGTGTCTACGACCGGGATCGGCATAAAGCTGCGGTTCGAGGCTCGCTGCGGCGTCGTTCATGCCTGGTACAACATGAGCCCTCTTTTTTGGGTCACGATGTGGCGCAAGAAATTTTTGCCAGGGGAGAAATCCAAGGAACTCAGGGACGGGAGTTTTTGATGGGCAAATCCATTGTGAAATACTCAGGCTGTCTAAGGTATATAAAGCGTAACTTCTCATGAGTTGTCGAGACTTGGAGACCTTGAGAAAACCAGGACCTTAGCATCATCAGCCAGCGTTCTCAGAGCCAGACACTACTACTCGAATTTCAGAAAGTCTTCACCATGCAACTTCAAAAACTAGCTTTCGGCCTTGTGGCCGTGTCGCCCGTCATCGCAAATGGGATGAGATGTGGAAATGACGATGGGTTCGTCCCCCCAACCGAGGCCAGCCAACTCAGTATGAGAATACGGCAGAACTATCCCGTCCCTACTCCAGTCAATCTCACCATCCATATTGTCGCCGGCTCGGAAAGCCGTCAAGATGGCTATCTTTCAGTAAGTCGGACTGATCATTTGATGCACAGTGTGTGCAGGGGTCCTCCTCGTCATTCTAATACCCAACCCTCATCAAACAGACACAGGAAGTCGACGAGCAGGTCCAGGTCATCAAAGACTTGTTTAAGCCCACCGGCATTACCTTCAACCACACCAAGGCCCACAACAGATGGACAGTGAACCCTCTCTGGGCCGGGCACCGGGTGACCCCCAGCACCATCTTCGACGACATGAAGTCGGCGCTACATGTAGGTGACTACCACACGCTGAACATCTACTTCCGCAACATCACAGTCGAAGACTACGGCGGCGTCTGCACGAACCCGGTGCAGGAGGCCCAGAAGCAGCCAGACCTCAAGAAGCGCCTGCTGCTCGACGGCTGCGTCATCAACAGAATCACGATCCCCAAGAGCGGACACGCTTTCATGAACCAAGGCAAGACGGCCGTTCATGAGATGGGCCACTGGTTCGGTCTCTTCCACCCCTTTCACGACAACGACCTCCGGGAGAACGACAAGAACCCGGACCCTTGCTCCCCAACCAACCCTGACGATCACGTGCTCGACACCCCCAAGATGGCGTATACCGAGGGCATGGTCGGCACCTGCAACCTCGAATTGAATTCGTGCCCCAATGCTGACGGTAATGATCCTGTCCGGAATTACATGTCGTGGAGCTCGGATCAGTGCATGAACGAGTTTACCAAGGGGCAGACGGCGCGCATCTACGAGATCTGGGCCAAGTATCGGATGAATGCTACCACTGTGGCCTAGTAGCAGCAGTCAGTATCTTCGAGTTCAGGGTGTATTATTACCTCAACTTGGGGGGTGGGGGGTTTCACCTTGTAAACAAACAGTTGGATGTTGCTTTTCTTTACTCCTGCCTGCCGAGGACAGTGCTTTCAAGCCTTGACGGAAATCTTGGCCATATTCTTTTAAATTAGGGACTAGAATAGATGGTTTAGACTGTTAGGCGCCATCATGAAATTCATACAACACGCTTGCCATGACTTCCACAGATGTTGGAGAGTGGGAGTACGACAGTTCTGTTATACAAATCCGAGTTTCAAACTACTACTGTTGAGAATTCGAAGCTAACTTGGGTTTGTTGTAAGCTACGGCTCTTTCAAGTACATACTTTGCGGGCGTTATTAGCCGGGGTTTAGACTAACATAATAATTAAGAACGGTGAAATAGGTAGTTAGGCGGCGACAAGGAAATACAATCCACCCCGCCTTAAGAGATAAAAACCCACGACGCTTCCGTCACGGGCCAAGATAGGGGTAAATTTAGGCACGTAATTAGTGAGACACCCCCTTCGCACCGGCCAAGACGGGCAGACAATTTGCAAAGAAACGATATTACAGCTCAAGTATAAGTTTCCCGCAAATTCACCTCCGTTCTCGGAGGTCGGGTCTCCGAATCCGGGCCCAAGGTCCGCCGATTTTGGGGTGAAATTTGCGCGGGAAGATCTGGCTCACTAGGTACACCCCGTCCAGGATTTGGCTCCGCCCACCCTCCCCCTCTACCCAATTAGTGTCGCGTGGAACCCACGAATTCCGGTATCACACGCTCCCCATTAGATATGCCAAGTACATTTTATCTTCTCACATCAAACTTAAGCACCTACGTAACCTCTTTCTAAGCACACTAATAAAAGGGACCGAGAAATTTGAAGGTGACTCGATATGCACTAGACTAGCCTTTCCTTTAAGGAAGTTTTTCCATTAAGGAAAACCTCCACTCTTCGTTCTATTCCTACAGTGGCAATTTATCCCCTAATATCCACAGAAGCTTTGTATTGTACCTAGCACCATCACGGGATAACGTAAGAGTGTTTGGCACTGACAACTTGATAAGGTCTGCAGTAAGATTACCAGAACTATAAACTAGTTCAATATCGCTAAATAGCACAGTACCCTACATATAGTCCTAGTTATAATGATACGCTTTGTACCAGAATACGAGAATTACATAACTCTGAGTTACTGGCAATGCTTTCAGGCAGTCAGTCATCCAATCTCGAGTTCAAGTCATAACGTCAGAATTCAGTGAAACATGGATTAAGTAGGTAAGCAGCTCTAGTATGCTGCCAATTGACTTTTCGGCCACCAGATTCGAGGGTTTAGGTACCTCTTCACCTTACTCAACATCTCATTGCCTCGGTACGGTCATCCGAAGGTGATCTGTACTACTCATTGTACTATTCCCCTTCAATCTCAGTAACGCACTGCATACCACGCTGATTGGCGAGTTATTGCTACAACGCCCTCATTTTGCATTGCAGTCAGTTTACGTGATAGTTCAGTTATCTACAGCGCGACTACAAAGGCCGCTTGGATATCCTACATTTCTCGACATGTTCGGACCATAGTGGTAGAGTTTGATTGTACTGTTCATTCTTCCTTCTTCGAGCCATCATTCGTTATCTCTTGAATTTTATTTACAACATGGTTCGAATTTGGGGCGTACTGCCCCCATTATTGGGGGCTCTCTCAACACTGACTTGCTTTGCTACCGCTGCAAAACTTAGTGGGAATGACTGGACAATCATGACCCATTCCTACATGGTTGAATTTGCCGATAGTTATGTAAGTGTCAACCTATATATATATATACCAGTAAGAGCTCGATTCTCCAGTACGGTACTGATTTTTGGCTTATTCTAGAACATCGAGTCCTTCTACGCTGCCCTCAAAGATGAGCACGTCAATTTTCAACCACGCTTGAACATGACCTATCGCCTGTTCAAGGGTTGCTCATTCAAGCTCAGCGATGCTGATGCAGCAACTTACAACAAGATTGCCAACCTAAAAATGGTAAGGGAGATGTGGCCTGTCACCTCTTTCCAGGCGATCCAACCCCCGACCACCAGTAGCAGAGGAAACTCGACTTTCGGCAACGGGGGAAACTCAACCTTGGCCTCATCCTATATTAACTCAAACCTGAAGAGACAGACCGCACCCAACGACACTTACTCTACTCACGTGATGACCCAGATCGACATGCTACGTGCCGAAGGGTACAACGGCAAGGGAATTCGCGTCGCTGTCATTGACACTGGTATCGACTACAAGCATCCAGCGCTTGGCGGATGCTTCGGCCCCGGTTGTTTGGTCTTGTACGGGTACGACTTTGTTGACGATGATGCAGACCCGCGTGACTGCAACGGCCACGGCACACATGTTGCCGGAATCATTGCTGCGCAGACGAACCTTCTCGGTTTCACCGGGGCAGCACCCGGCGTCACACTCGGAGCGTACAGGGTGGCATCATGTATCGGACACATAAACGTGGATATGTTGGTGGCCGCTTTCAACAAGGCGTTTGATGACGGGAGCGATGTCATCAACTTTTCCGGCGTCATCCCCAACCAATGGAGCCAATATCCTATTTCGGTTGCCATCCAGCGTATAGCCGAAGCAGGAGTTCCCTGCATCACCGCCATGGGGAACAGCGGAAATTTGGGAATGTGGACTTCGAGCGTTCCGGCACTTGCACCCGAAGTTGAGGGTATTGCAAACTTTGTCAATGTCGAGACGTCATTTGTTCACTTCGCGGCCTCATACAGCTTGGATAGCTCAAGTTCATCGAAGCCGTTCAGCTTTGAGTCTGGACCTTGGCCATTTCCCACGCTTAACCTGTCGCTCTGGACCCCGGGTAATAACATTAACGACGTTGAAGACGGTTGTAGAGACCTTCCGGCCGATACCCCGGATCTTTCTCAGTATGTTGTTCTCGTCAACGCCGCAGGATCTATCCCAGAACATCCAACTGAAGCAATGGTTGGTCAATTCGGGATTTTTCGTTGCTTGTTCTAAGTTAAATTAATCTATATTTTCCGCCCCCTAAATCCTCCCATCCTGGATGGGTATCAACCCTAACCCTTCCCGGATTGGCTGGTGTGTCCTTCACAACCTGTCAACTCACACACAAGATAATCAACCTCTTGGGCCACAATCTGAAATACCTGATGGTACGCAGCAGCGATGCCAAGTAGACTATAAGTCCCGTTTCCCTTCCTTTTTTACCTCTTTGTTTTTGGTTTTCTTTTTTTGTCATAGGATTCGCTAACTGAAGGCGCCTTATTTATTTAGCACTGTCGCACTCGGTGATAAGAGAGATGACAGAGTCCAATCATTGGGAGTGGTTACTAAAACTAAAGGAGGAGAATGGATGGACCTCCTCAATGGCGGCCACAAAATAGCGGTACACATCCAAGATCCCGCAACTGCCCAGCAAGTCATCTATTCATACAAGAACGCCAAGACGGGCGGTCTCATGGCCAGGGGCAGCTCATGGGGTCTGTCTTGGGAACTCAACGTGAAGCCCTCGTTTGGCGGCCCCGGGCAGAATATTCTCTTCACCTGGCTCGTTGACGGTGGTCTTTACAAGGTCCAGTCCGGCACGTCAATGTCCACCCCCTTGGTGACGGGCGTTTATGCACTTCTGCTCCACGCTCGCGGGACAAAGCCCCACGACCCGGCAACACTGCGAAATCTGTTGTCGGCGACCGCCAACCCCAATGTCTGGTACGACGGAACTCAAGTCCACGACATCTTGGCTCCTGTTCCTCAGCAGGGGGCGGGTCTGATCCAAGCCTACAACGCAGCATTCACAACAACGCTTCTCAACGCCTCTAGACTTGCCTTCAATGACAGCGACCACTTAGTCCGGAGTTTAAGCTTCAACATCTCTAACCTGGGCTCAGAGGAGGTGAGCTACCAACTCAGTCACGTCAAGGCGGCGACTGTTTACGCCTCCGCCGGATCCTTCACCTCGGACCCGACAAGCTTCCATCTAAACACCTTCCCACCCGACAAAGCTCAAGCTTGGGCAACACTGCATTTCTCTGCCGACAGTGTGCGTATCCCCGTGGGAGGCTCCGCCACCATCACCGTTACTCCAACGCCGCCCGCTGAACTGAACCCTGGCCGGTGGCCCGTGTATAGCGGCTACATTGCCATCAACGGCACGAATGGCGATTCGCTCAGCTTGCGGTATGCAGGCGTTGCAGGGAGCATGCGCGACGCGCCAATCTTGGACCGCTCCCCTGACCAGTCGTGGCTCGAGGCATGGGATAAAAGATTCGAGCCGCCGCCCGAAAACACGACGCTTGCGATTCCATGACCGACAGGACCGCCTAACGCCCCCCGCCGGATGAGAATCAGCCGTACCCTACCTGCGTGTTCAGCTTCAAAATCGGAACAGCACTTGTTCGGCTGGATATCGTCCCTCTCGAGGTCAACGGCCCACTGAACACAACCGAGGTTTTGGGAGTTAAAATTGCCGGGAGCATGGAACGGTATCCTGATTTCTGGGCCACAGGTCACGGGGGCGGTGTTGAAGAGCCATTTACCGGCATGTTGTCGGACGGTCGGGTCGTGCCTGAAGGACGCTATCAGATTATGGCAAGGGTGCTCAAGATCTTTGGGGACGCTACAAAGCCCGAGGATTATGACGTGCAGATCTTGCCGGCTTTCATTTTGAAGTATCAGTCCTAGGTTATTTCTTTTAGGTTGTCTTCTTTCTTCTTTCCGTCAATACGGCTCATGCTCTAGAAATTTCGCTTTAATGCACATATAGATGAACTGTGATAGACTATTAGACTAGATCCAACTTTTGCCCGATGATCGAGATGAATGTTAGGCCCAGAAGCTTGCTACTCAATTAGTTACCATTCTGATGAAATCGGTCTAGAATACTCCGTTCCAACTCTTATATGTAGTAATAATTAGCGTCGTCCTCGCGCCGTGGATGTGGAGGGAAGCCAGGGCTGAACGAGAAAAAGAGAAATGCTACGTTCTGTTTCGTCGTACAATGCCGTCGAGTTTCTTTCGAAACTTGAAAAGTCCTAGAATAAACCCCCAAACCCTGAGAAGAAAGAAAAAAGCTTGCTGGAACAACACATCGTGGCGTTCGTTCTCAAAAAAGCATTGGTGTTCTATAATGGTTCGTTTTGGCTGACGCGAGCAAAGAAGCCTTGGTACTCAGTGTTGCTAGGACTGAGTGAAGAAGGGCAGGTACTCCGTGCGGCAAACGACAAGAAACGAAGAGTAGGTATTGTACATTTGTTGATGAGTTTCTTTTGGGACTTGAATAGATCTTGGGTGAAACTCCGAAGCCTGGGAAGATAACTTTTTTCGGGGTTTTTCTTTTCACCTCAAAAATTTTTTTTTTTTGGGTGTAGCAAGAAGCGTTGCGAAGCGAAGAACACAAAGTGACTCCGCTCGACGAGCTTTGTTCCCCCCCAAAAAAGCAAGAGTATAATGGTAACGTTCCGGCCGACGATATGAGTAAAGACTCTTGTACTCATGCCCGAGCGATGAGTCAAGGAAGCCTTGAAAATGGTACTCTGTGTGCCGAAGGATACTCTGCGGATTTGAGTAACTTCGCTTCTTTCGGCAAAGGCCTGTGGGCTGAATGAGCGCGAAAGAAGATTTGCTTGTACAGAAATTTGGTAATAGGGTGGAAGTTTCTTGCAAAAAAGGCCCGCTGAATTGTGTACAAGCCAGTAGTAAGAGAAGTATTCGGTATTCTGTGTCGAAATAGAAGAAGGCAGTAGACGATGAGAGGGGTATAGCCGGCCTTTGATAATGACAAGTATGCGACTGCGACAGAACAAGTGTGCATTGCTATGGCGTTATTTTCGTCCGGTGGTTAAGTGCTCCAGCTTTCTTTTTGCCACCGGTTGGCGAGACTTGCTCCTCACGCTAATTATGCGAAGGACATGCAAGTCGACGTCGGCTCTCAACACCCTCGAATATTGGGTCTGTGCCGATGTCCTGGCCATTGTTCTGGCCGTTGTTCTGGCCGTCGTCAAAGGTATGACCGTATGCGGCAGTAAAAGCCTCGGTCTCCTTTTCCTTCTGTTCATCGACAGGCTTGACAGGTGCAGGGGGGAGCTCGAACTTGTCCCAGCCATGTTCGATGCGCATCTGCAGATACTTCTGCATCGGCGTCAACTGCGGCTTCCTCGGCCCCTTCAGCATGACCTGGAGCTCCTCCGTGTCGATCTTGCCGGCGGCGGCGGCACGAACAATCTTCTTCTTGACGCGCTTGATTGTGTTCTTCTTCCGGGTCCGCGTGAGACGGGGACCGGCAACAGGGGCATGCGTCTCAAAGGTGGTAACCCAGGTGAAGTTGTTCCACCACCGGTAGTTACGGGCCTCGACGACGCAGCGGGCCTGGTCAGACAGAGCCTGAAGGGCCCCGCCCATGCCGGGGCTCGGGTCGCCAACCCAGTCGGCGTTGTCGAGTCGGACCGTCTCCAGCTTGTGGAAGGCGAGCCACGAGGTCTTCATGACAGGGTGGTTGCCGATGAGTTCCATCCACTCGTGCCAGATGATGCCGGAGCCGGCCCAGCCGAGGCGGTAGGTCAGGGACCGGACGTTGAGCATGCGCTTCTTGAGCGCGTTCTGCATCATGGTGACATTGTCGATGCCGTGCTTGATCTTGCCGTCGCAGTCGACGATCATGTGCTGGATCCTGCTGGCGTTGACCCGGCCGATCTTGTTGACCCACGACCGGTGGCGCGCAGCGGAAACGCGGAGCGTGTTCTGCGAGTACATCTCGTCGATCACCTCCTCTGTCAGCCGCCTGTTTCCGGCAAGGATCAAGCCCATGAATGCCTTGCCGCGGTCGTCAACGGGCCAAATCGTGCGAATCTGTTCATACTTGACATGGTGGTCGTGCGGCTGGATGGGCGAGTCGCGCTTAATCAACAGTTTCTCGTAGATGATTCTACGAACCTCGTAGGGCAGCGTCATCAAGCCGGCCTTCTCGTCCGACTTGGTGCGCTTTGTGGGTGTCGCCTCTTCATTACCGTTGTCGCCATCATCATGACCACGCTTCTTACCAATGAGCTCCGAATTGAGCTCAGCCCCAGCCGTGGGCTCTGACTCGGCCTCAACCTCACCCTCGAGCTCCGACTTGGGTTCTGAGATGGCCTCAGCCTCAGCTTTTGGCTCTGACTTGGGCTCAACCACAGCCTTGGGCTCAGCTTCAGCCTTGGGTTTGTTGATTGGCGTGAAGCAAATATGATGAGCGTCATGTTCGGCCTCGTCCTCGGGCTTGGACTTCTTGATTGGCGCGTCGCCCTTTACACGCTTGTTGGTATTGACGGTAGCGTCATCGTCAAGGGCCTCGGCCTTGCCCTTCGCCGAAGCGGTCGCCGGGGAGGGACCAGCAGAAAGTGTGGTCAGGGGAACCCACTCAGCGACGTTGGAGTTGGCCGGGGGGTCAATGCCGTCAATCGACTCGGGGGAGGAAGGGTCAAAACCCCGTGCGAGCTCGATCCGCTTTGCTCCGCGTTCAACAGGACCATCCCAAGCTGTGGCGGTCGGGTTAGTATGTTGGATCATTACATGGAAGAAAGGGGTTGCAGAGCTTACCATCATCGATGATGTCGTCACCAGATTGCTTAGTGAGGGGGCTGAAGGCGTCATTGGCTTCAGTTACCTGTTTTTGGATGCTGCGGGAAGCCTTGCTATATGGGTTGAATACGTAGTCGTGAACACGAGCACGGCTGTGACTAAAGGGATAGGCCATCTTGCCGTATTGCTGGGTTGTCTGGTTAGCGTTCGTTGCGGAAGAAGTGGAAAAGTTCCAGAGATGGGAAGGGGGAAGGTTGGCGGAAGGTCATCCGATGCGCGGCACTGGGGTTGGGGAGCGGCAATGGGAAGAGAGAGAGGAAAGAATTTATACTCGGGCTGTCTAGAGCCCTAGCGCCAAAACGAAGCCGGCAGGACTGGCGATAGGTGAATGGAGGAGTAGTTTTTTCTTGGCGTGTGACCAACACACTTCAGATGAAGAGACGAGCCGGTAGCAACTGACGTCAGAGCAAGAGGGGCAGAAGGCGTCTGTCAGTTTGTTGCAATTGCGGGTTAAAGTGGCACGATATCATGCTGACGGTTGTCATATATTGGAGACCAGTAGGACATTTAGCGGGGTATTTTGCCAGAGCGAGTTCAGCTTCTATGTCCTAGGCGCATATGTTGAAGATTAGGGTGATGAAGTTGAGTTACCCATCTCTGCCTGAAGCTAAGCCTTGTTCAAGGGCCGTAATACTTGATACGTCGTCTAGAATGACCGGTGTGTACTTGGTAGGACGAGGCTACCAACTCGAACATTACAAGAAAGCCTGGGCCGTGATACCGACAACAAATTCAGCTCGAGTTTCCCCAGGAACGACCTCTTCAAGATCGGGCCGCTACAACGTGTTCCACGAATGGTCAGCGGAAACGCCAGACATCGAGCTACTCGTCTCCACCAACTGCCTGACTATGTAGATACTGGGACCTTGCCGAGCATAGCTACGTAACACAGATAGGCTGAGTCTTGAAAACGAGAATTGTTTCAAGAGTCGTACGCTGGGCTAACGACCACGAAATCCGCTGGCTTGACGGAAAGCTTAAAGACAACTAGAGTAAATGGCAGAAACTACCGTTTGACGGTGCATGTTCGTTTAAAAACAGTAGATTAGAGAGCATCAAGTTTGCAAGCACAAAGACATGCGTACAAAGACTTCAAGGCTTAAGATTGGGCTCTCTAGGTATGTATGACATTGTCAAGGTCATTGCCATCGAGGAACTTTGCAGGAAGACCGTGGTGTACTCTTGAGTCTCTTGTAGCTTAGATTGACTTGAAGACTTTGATATACGGCCCAACTCGGTTTCCAGAAGTCGAGTATTTTTGAACTTTATCCTGAAGAGCAAACTAGTCACCAGCACCTGTCTGCACTAGTCCTCCATCAGTTTCTCCAAGATATAGTTGCCTTAGGTTGGCGCGTAATACTTCAAAGCCGTCACGGTCAGCAGTAGGCTCTTGTTTTCATTTGAGTCAACCTTCCATCCTCCTGCCTTGCCCGAATGACGCCAAGAATGTAGCTGGAGTCAGCCAGCCATGGCATCACATCCAAACCAAGTCATATATATAATCAGTTCGACAACCAGTAAAAATTGGCAAGAAAATAAGATACCTATATACAGCAGCACGTAACCAGTTTACACATGTCGCCGCCTGGGGTCTACCCTTCCAGAGCCCAACCAAAGGGCGCCAAGACCCTAATCAGCAGTGAATGTTCCTCCTCATAACGAAAATTTTCCATTCCATCTAAGCTCCGGCGCGCAGTCTGCAAAGCGCGCGGCCGTTCTCCAGGACGTTGTTGTTACACGTGAGCTTGGCGTTGGCGATGCACGTCAAGGCGGCGTTGCCTGGCAGAAAAGCAAAACAAGCGGGGTTAGCATTTAGGGGTCAGGGGCTTCGCTACGCTACGTTACCGATAAGAGGAAGGGAGGGGGAGAGACGCTTACAGCCGGCAGTGTTTGCAGGCACACATTTGCCCTGGGCGCCATTGACAGTGCACACGTCCTGCTTCTTGCTTTTTCCCGCGATGCAACAGGCGCCGTTGGCGACGGGCCTTCCTGCGTTGGCGTTTTGGCGCTCAAGGAGTAGGACTTCGCGGCGGACAGGCGTCATGGACGGCTCCTCGATGGCCACGGCAGAGGCGAGGGAGAGGATGGAGAAGAGGACGACCGAGGCGGAGAACTTCATTTTGTCGGTGTTTTTGGTGGTGTATGAACGTGTGATTCGAGTTGTTTCAATTTATAGCGAAGGACAAAAAGACCGGCCGGCGGTAAACAGAACAAAAGGCGTATATACAAATAGGAAAAGAGCGAAGGATGTAGAATGAGAACAAAGTAAACATTGGACAGATGCAGCTTGCGTCTTCTTTATATATCCAAGGTATCCCTCCCTGGCACAATGAAGCACAAGCCAGCCAGCCATCCAGCCGCCGTCAAAAGATGAAGCAAAAGGGGTTACGCTACCGCCTCATGATTTTTAGCGATGGAGGGTTGCGAGACCTGTTCCCTTCCAAAATGCGGAGAATTTTGTCGTCGGCAATACCTTCCCTGTCGTCGCTTCGCGCCATGTACAGATGCATCCAAGCAAAATTGATGCGCCCGATCTCTCTCAGATCCCCCAGATCACACCTCGATCCTGATCCCAGCGCCGCATTTTCCGGGGTCGTCCAGAACGACAAACTTGGCTCAGACATGCAAGCTGTGACGTTGTCGGTTTCAGTTCCCCTCGATGGAATTTCTAGCGCTCCATGCACCGAAGACCGCTAAATGCGGGTCGTCTGAACGACCCCTTTCTTTGCGGGTCGGAAAACGAACGATAGGGAAGAGGGGGGCAGCAGACAGGGGGTGGAGGGAGAGGCAGGGCAGGGGGTGCAAGGAGCACAGGGGGGGAGTTCATGAGCAGATATAATGCGGGAAGGAGCTGTCAGCGGACACGCAGCAGCAGTGCGTCCATCCATAGCGGCCACGCACTAATGGCAGCAGCAATGCGTGCCTTTCGCATGTAATTATGTATAATTAGCAGCTCAGGTTGGACGCGACAGACAGCCATGACACCACGAAGCAGTCCAAAAGCTGCTTTGGGTTGCTTTTTGGTCACTCGAGTCGGAGCCCCTTCCCGGATCAGATATTTGGCAACTCGACATTATGTCTCCTTTGAAAGTTGTTGTATCTTGATTCCAGACTGATTGATGACTGCTAACAACTCCATCTCTTTGGATCGCTAATTAGTTCTTTGCCTCGTCCTTGTCCTCATTCCCAGCCGCGCGAGCAGCAACCAGTGCATCGCGCAGCAAACACAGCGCCTGTTTGACCGTCGCCTGGCGAATAGCATCGCGATCACCCGGGAAAAGATATGGCCCCCACCCACGGCTGCCATGCCTTGCCGAAGACACACCGATGAAGACCATGCCCACGGGCTTCCCATCCTGCGACGCTGGGCCGGCGACGCCGGTTGTCCCAATGCCCCACGTCGTCGGGCTGCCGCCGGGAAACGAGGTTATCGCTCTGGCACCCTCTGCCATCTGCGAGGCCACGTCTGGGTGGATGACGCCCTCGCGCGCGATGAGCGTCGCGTCCACGCTCAGCAGCGACTGCTTCAGCTCGGTCGCGTACGTCACCACCCCGCCGCGAAAGGCCGCGCTCGCCCCGGACACGCTGGTCAGCGTGGCCATGACCCCGCCGGCCGTGAGAGACTCGCCGACGCCGACTGTTTCGCCGCCGCCGCGGAGGAGATTGATAGTAGCGGTGGCTACTTCGAAGAGGGACTCGATCGTGGCGTTTGGCGCGATCGCGTCGATATTAAGAAGAAGGGGCTCGTTGATGATTGGGATGGCAATCCCATCGTTAATATTATCCGTTTCGAGGACGAGATACGGCTCGGTGCTGGGGTTGATAGTAACTGCTGGGTCGATCGCTTCAACCGCCATGATTTTTTTTTCCGCTTGGTTGCGACAGGGTGATAATTCAGAGTGGTGTTGGATATTTCTCTTCCCAGGGGGCTGTCGAGCTTGCCTGGACAACGTACAGGCAGGCAAGGCAGCCTTTATAATTACCACTTTCCCGTTATTCGATGTATGACTCTCACCCCCCCCCCCCCCTGATCAAAGCCCAGCTTGGCTGGCTGGCCACTCAGCCCTCCTGCAGGACTGCCCGATGTGGTATCGATTCATTGGTTCTCAGCACCAGGGATTCGTTCTATGTGGGCTGTTTGAATAATCTGTTTGGTCGTCCTCTGTTAGCGGGACTGATTAAAGCTGCAGGTCTCCACAAGGTTATGGTCAGCGCCCATGGTTGCCTGCCTTGGGGGCCGCGAACCAACCACGCGTGATTACACAAAATAGAGTAGACATCCATCTGTAGATGACATCACTGGCAAAATGGATAATTTGCACTTTCGTGGATTGACAATGATCTTGATAACTGCGCGCTCTATGTCTCTGTTTAACCACGGGTTCAGCAACTACATGAATTAATATTCACAACAAACATGTATTCTAGAGGTTTCTTGTTGATAACCTGCGTAGCCACTAGTTCTGGGACTGATATGTCCCCTGTTGGTCGGTAGGTAACTAGGTCTCTGTTATACTCACGCAGTCACTATCTGAGGAACTGCCCATTGTCCATCCCTTGGCTACATCCGCAGCGCCTTCAACTTCTCCCGGTAGGCCTCAAACTCGGCACGCGCCGCAGCGATCTTCTTCTTGGCCGCCTCCTGCAAAACCGTGGGGCCTGCCGTGGGTACAACCGACGCCACGGTTATGATGGGCGTGAGCGTCATGCTTGGCTTGCTGGCCGTGGGTGGAATCGAGGCCACTGTCACGACGGGTCCCAGTGTCATATGGGGCTTGCCGGCAACGACAGGCTCACGGCGATGGGCAGCCTCCAAGAATTTATGGAGGGGCTCATAGCGGCCGGTCAGCTGGGCGGCCTTGAGGTGCTGGACAAGCAGGTCCAAGTCCTGCTTGATGTCGCCGCTGATGCCGCCTTGCTCAATGAGCTTTAGATGCTCATTGATGGCCTCTTTTGTCCGCTTGGTGCCCCCGCCGCCGCCTTCCTTCATGCGGTTGAAAATTTCCATGCGTGTCTCGACATGGTTGGGAGGTTGTTTCTCCCCAATACTCTTGAGCAGTTTTTCAATCTCGGCCAAGGGCTGGGCGTAGAGACGCGCGTAGTCGGACTGGGCAGCAAGTCTGGACATTGTGGCTATGGGAGTCAACGGAGCGGGACGGCCTTGGTTATCGCGTGGAAGAGGCTACGAGCTCAGGGGAATGCGTGCAGGAACTGGATAGGTAGACTAGGTGATACTGTCAGCAAAGCTCGCGGTCAGGAAGCAAAGTCTTGACTTACCTAGTAACGCCTCGAACACTCTGCGTCTACCTGGTAGGAACCTCGGCAACCGCGGGGAGAGGGGGGAAGAGGGGTGGTCGAGATGCCGGTAGCCGATGCAGGTACGGTGCAGACAAGGTGCGGCTGGAGGTTGGAGACTTTTTAATGCGAGGGCTACGAGGCACCGATCAATGCAAGAGTATTAACTTGATGAAGGGAAGATTCTTCAGGGACTGGAACAAACCCAGAAGAGGGGAAACTTTTCAGGAGCCACAGAATAAAGCTTCAATGCCTTCAGACGGCTGCTAGCCCCGCATTTTCTCTCAGTAGACCTCCGCTCTGACTCTTCGTCGACTACCTGGTTTCCGTCCCTGCCTTTTGTAACGAGTAGGAACGGCGGAGCCAACAGCCCGCATGCAGACCGCTTCTACTCTGTTCCCCTCCTTGGTGAGGCTGGTGGCCGAGGCATGGAGCACCTTATCATCCGATGCGTCTCTTCAGCAGTCTTAGCGCTTCAATGGCCAGTCAGACATTCAGTAATTGTCTTCCTATAGCCAAAATTCCTGCTGAGGCTCCCGGATTTCAACAACAACTGCAGTCATTGGCTGGCTTATACTCCGCCTTGGACCCATATCGCTACTGTTCCTTCCTGCCTATACACTAATTATTCTGAACAATACAACATCCTCAACGCAATCAATGAACACGTGAAAGAGAGGCAGAGGTTCAACAGCTCAGAAGAACAGTTGCTTGATGCGGTTGGTGATCAGTTTCTCCTCGGCAAGGGCTACGCAATAACACAACTATTTGTCTGCTTCACTATTGTCATGACATGGACATATGAAGGGATTTTCCCTCCGTCCTCGTGCAGTGCCTCTCTCATGGCGTAGGTATGGAGAATCGAGCCAAAAGAAGGAATGCGTCACTTTGCAAAGTAATTTATAACATGTCCCAAAGCTACAGTGCTGGTCTCCCCGCTGAATGTCAAAGTCACGTTTGTCCGTTGCAAGATACGGCGATAGCTTTACTGTCCTTGGCAATGCAGTGCAGTTTCTGTTTGGCATGTACTGAAAATTTGAAGGCGCTCTTATCTATTAACTCCGTCCCTACCTATGCTTGGCCTGACGGCTGATGAGTCTGCAAGCCAAGCCAGGGCACTCGTGGGGCGAGCGACCCTCTACCTAGTGACCCTTCTGCCGACCCTTCCGCTGAACAGTAGTACTCGAAGCCCTGCTCAAAACTCTCTGAAAAACACTTTTCTCAGCGCTTGCCATGACCGTTTGTTAACACCTCTATTAGACCCTTTGCTGACCCCTTTGCCATCCCTGCTGCTGCTGCTTCGCTGCTTGGGCCAGCGCAGTCTCAGAAGAATCAGGTAAGAAGAGAGAAGCTCCAAGGGACGAACCTAATGGAAACGTGATTGTAGTGAGAAAATCAACTGCTGTTTCATGAGGGGGTTTTGTAAAAATGAAAATTTGCGAATATTTCTGTCGGTAACCTGCCTAGCACCACATTTGTCAGCGTGGTTAGATTTTTTAGTTAGGGAATTACGCAGTTACCTATTCAACGAGCTCACTGTATATACTACGGTACCTTACCTATCAACCTATCAAGCTTCCCTTGGCAGTACCTCCCTACCTAGGCACCTACCCATGCGCTGTGTTGCGTGTAACACTGGGTGGAGACGGAGAAGGGAACCCAACGTTATTACACATTGAAAGTCAGATTAACTGCCGTTGATGGTGATTGCCACACCACCAATGGGGTGGCGTCAATATTAACCACTGAAGGATCGGGGGCGTGCCGTCTGCGTCGCGCTATCCGTCAGGCCGGCCTATGGTAAAGGCAGCCACACCACGGCAACTTCTGGTAGCGGCTGTCTTGGCGGATGACCGCCTCAAAGACAGCCGAGTAAACCCCAATGGGATCCGCGACACGGGCTGCAAATAGTATTCGCTTGCCATAGCGCTGACTACTGCCAAGGTTCCACAGCTTCAAATTATTTCCCAGTCAGTGCAACTTCAGGAACCAAATTTGATCCAGACTACGAAGCCAGACCAAGATATAATTCTACAGCACTTCACGCCAACCTCCTTTTTCCAGTATGAGCGCAATCCTCTCACTTCGTTGTCACGCCACCAGTTCCAATTCGAAACCAGGCCAACAAAATGAAGAGCAGCTTCTTAGCCCGGTTCGTCGTCGTCTGTGCCGCCAGCCACCCCCCTCAGGAGTACCCCCCATTACAGGAGCGGGGAGGAGTCCAAGCTGCCCGATGCAAGTGCTACCCCGGAGACCTATGCTGGCCGTCTACCGTCGAATGGGCCAGTCTCAACCTCACTGTTGGCGGCCGCCTCGTCCGGGCTATCCCGCCCGGCGCCGTCTGTTATGACAGTTTCGAAGGAACCCCTACCAAGGACCCGGCCAAGTGCGCCATTGTGGCATCACAATGGGCAAATGCGACCTGGACGTACGCAATGCAAAACATCAAGAGGGAAGGAAATTTTCAGCTGACATTAGGACCAGGGCTGACCAAGCAACCATCCCGGTGATCCCGCTCTGGAGCAATAATACCTGCGAGCCAAACACGGTGACGGGACAGCCTGGTCCACCAACGGGATGTCCGGATATTTGCCTGAACGGGTTCTTGTCTCCCTACGCCATTCTCGCAAAGAGCGCAGACGACGTCGTGGCCGGAGTCAACTTTGCGCGAACGAATAAACTTCGGCTTATTATAAGGAACACGGGGCATTGTTTCATGGGGAGGTCGACTGGTACGATTGCTGGGTCTGGGTGCACGTTTAGATGAACACAAGAGCTTACTTTGACTGCTGTCCAGGATACGGCGCACTTGTCATCAACACCCACCGCCTCAACTCGATCAAGTTTGAGAAGACGTGCACTCTTTGCGACGGTCACACTGGTGGCGTTGTCAAGGTCGGCGCTGGTGTCATGTTTCAGGATTTGTATGCCCAAGCTTGGCCCAAGAACCTCGACGTCTTGGGCGGCGAGTGTCCGGTAAGCATCTCCGGTAATGATAGCTAAAGACTGCTGTATCAGTGACTGACGAAATAAAACCACAGACTGTAGGAATAGCAGGCGGCTACTTTGGCGGCGGCGGCCAAGGTCCTCTGTCTGGCTACTACGGCGTCGGCTCCGACCACGCCATCTCGTTCGACATTGTCCTCGCCAGCGGAAAACCCGCCACAGCCAACGCCAAATCCAACCCTGATCTCTTCTGGGCACTGAAAGGCGGCGGCATGGGTACCTTTGGCGTCGTCACCTCCGTCACCCTGAAAACATACCCCACGATGCCGGTGACGGGGATGGGCCTGACCATCACCGGGACGGGCGACGCCTTCTGGGAGGGCATCCGGATCTGGCACACCATGGCACCAGCCTACACGGCCGCGGGGATGTACGTGTGGTACGCTCTGCAGGAAAGGTCGCTGATTGCGCAGCCGTTTGTGGCGCCCAACTTGACCATCGCCGAGTTCAACGCTGTCATTGACCCGCTTCTCGCCCAGCTCCGCGCCGCCAACGTGACTTTTACGACAACCGAGGTGAAGACCTTCCCCAAGTTTGGCGATCTGTACGACAGCATGTGGATCAACGCCTTCCACGGGTCAGGGCTGGGCGCATATTTTGGCGGGCGGATGATTTCGCAGCTCGACGTCAAAGAGCGCGGGAACGATATCGTGGCGGCGTTCCGGACTATGAGCAGCAAGTACCCTGGCCAGGTGCTGTTTGGAGGCCACCTGGTCAACCCCGGGAACAGGGTCAAGGATCCGGAGCAGAAGCTCAGCGCTGTGCATCCTGTGTGGCGCGACACGGCGGATATTCAGATCTTTCTGTATGTCCCGCCGCCATGCATGTCGCCACAGCAGCGGGCGGAAGCAGAGCGGAGGGTTACCGTGGAACTAGGTGGAATCCTGCGTGCAGTGACGCCCAAGAGCGCGGTGTACTCGAACGAGGTGAGTGTTTGGGCACTGTCAATAAACAAAGAACCGTGTGCTAACTGGAGTGACAATAGGGCGACGTCAATGAGCCAAACTGGCAGAATGCCTTCTGGGGTCCCATCGTCTACCCCAAGGTTCTGCAAGTCAAGAGGAAGTACGACCCAGACGATGTGTTTTGGTCCAAGTCGAGTACTGGTTCCGAAGGCTGGGCTCTTCAAAATAACTTGAAGCTGTGCAGGGTATAATCAACGGGTTTGGTTATTTCTGTTCCAAGCGTAAAAGGGAATGTTCCAACAAGTGGTTCAGGGGGTTGTGCTCAAAGTGGTCTAGCAGCTCTTGTCCTAATTATACATTTTCTGTACTGTGCGGAGTGTAACAAATAGACGGTATGCCATGCGCCTAGTCACAAGCCTCCTCCAGGCAACAGGCAAGCCTCTGCCCCTGTACGGGGTCCAGGCACCCATGGATGTCGCAGCCCCCCTTCTGACGCACCTATACATATAATTATTCCTCATCCAAGCTCGGTTTCTGTTGTCTTCGCGTCTCCTAATTTAGCACCCTCAATATTCCGCGCCATGGATCACGAAAACGATGGGTCTGTGAGCTACCAAGCCTTGGAGGTTGAAAAGTCAGGGGCTATGGAGAGAGCCGCAACCTTGCAGAAAATGTACGAAACCGGAACCCCGCTGTTCACCAAGGCATCTCTTCGGCGACTTGCAGAGCAGATCGAAGCGATCCAAGCAATGCCGCCGGGCGCGACGGCGGGGCAGTTCTTCCTCATACCAGGCATCAACGGTGTCGACAATACCAAAGTCCGCCGCATCATGACAGGCAGGGTCAGGGGTGACTTTTCAGCCTTTGGTGAAGATGCGTTCGACCTCGCAGTAACCACCACATGGGATGGCCAAGGTGACCCACCTGGGTCTGGACCCGTTGAACCTGATGTCGAGATTGTGTAGTGAGATGTTTTTCCATCTTTTTTACTTACGATGTCCGTCCGGATACCGGATAGGACTAACCCTTTCCCCCCTTTTCCTTCGTCCCAGTTCGGAGCCCGCCCTTCACTATGCAACCATCCAAGCCCGCATCGAGGAACAAAAGTCGCGGCAGTCCTCCGCCAAAGACCTCTTCCTATCCCATGAGATTGTCTACCGCATGATCAAGCGCAACAAACACACCAAGGAGCTCATCCCACCTACTAACCCTTTTACGCTTGAAGCAATACGCCAAGCGTTCCAAGACACCATCCACAAGTGGGAGGCAAGTGAGTCGGGCCATCACCAGAAGCTCAAAGAGATCCTGTCTTCTTACCTCGAAGCCCCGGACGGCGGCAAAGTGGCACCAACGCCACCCAATAAGGTAGTTGCGTTTGCTCTGGGTTCTCTAACAAGGGGTCGCGATTGCGGGGACGGGCCGGAGCTCGGCTCGCCGGGGACTAATTACCAGCATGCTTTGCTCCTCATGTTGAAGGGACTTCTGGAGGAATTAGTACCAGGCAACACGAATGGAGGAAATGAACAGCAGCCCTCCCGTAAAGTTGAATGCTATGCCCAAGACCCGGGCTACACGGCTGAAGACAAGACGGTCCTGCAAGACGCCAGCATCACCGTTCTGCAGAACCCGCGGGGGTTCCTCGAGGCCGACGACCACAGCATCGTCATCTCGATGTGGCCGGATATTCCTGTGCGACAAGTCATTGCCGATATCGCGCGGCCGGCCGTCATGATATGGCAAAAGGACCTCTATCTCGACCACCCGAAGCCTTGGCAGATGTGCGTATATCATTCATTACACCGTCATCTTTTTTTTTTTTTTTTTTTTGCTTGAGAACTAGTATTCTTTTGTTGATAGGTAGACTAACTGACTTTAATGTACTTACCAGGGCGGATCCGGGGTCGGTATGGGTCGTGGATATGCTCGAGAACGAGTACACCGCGGTCGAGTTCCCGCATCATAAGCACCTGGAGGACTTGGTGATTTGGGTCAGGAACCAGCCATCTGGCCAACGAAAAACAGACTGAGTCAGCAAAGAAGTTTGGGCAGTGACAAGTGTATCTGAAATCCTGTTTTGGAAAGAGAAGCAAGGGGTTTTGTGAAGATGATATTTTGATTCCAGTGGTAGCAAGCAGCACCTTGATCTAAGTCTAGTCTAACATACAATCATCCGACGGCAAATGATCCCAATACCCAGACCAACGAGATGCAGAGATGAAATAGAAATGACTTCGTATTTGTGTTGTTCTCTGGTCCAGGTCCAATGCACACTGACGCCGTAAAGACTGTAAACTTGTATGATGGTAAAAGAAAAAGACACCAAAACACCCTCGTCCTAGTCAGCCGCCCCGCTGTCGAATCCCCCATGCTTTTATTTTCTCTCCGTCCCTTTTATTCTCAGCCAAGCCCTCCTTGCTGCCGCCCACATTTCAGACGTAACCGGGTTCGAAGTGTAGCCGTCCAAAAGCTCTAGAGACTTGCTGGCTACGGCTTGAGCGCGGCACTGCCAAGGTCGAACCCGGATTGTGACTCTGCGGATCGAACCCCGAGAATATTCGTATTCATAACTGAGAATGGCTCGACGGCTGCCAGTGGGTTCAGAATTTGCCCGATTTCGAGAGATGGGCTGACTTGGTGGCCGTGCTGAGGTGTAGTAATCGTCGGTGTGTGCACAGAGGCCAGGACAGCGGTGACCAGCAGACCGGTGGGGACCATGACACTGATGAGGACGCCCATGTTTGGCGAATGATATGAACTTGAGCCTGGAAAGAAAACTTTCAGTGTTTGGGAATTAATTAGGCAGTGATGAAAAGGTTTGATAGACTGAGAGGGAAAATGAAAGGAGTAAACGTCTGACAGGCAAGGGATACTTATAGAATTATCAAACACTGCCATAAGATGCAACGTGTTTGTGTCTGAGCCATAAAAGACATCACCACAGCCGCACACATACATACAAAAATCGATAAGCTCGGAGGATTGCAAGGTTACATCGTAAGAGGGCGCCAACAAACGGACAATGATCACGCCGAAGTTTGTAGGGTTGCATTGCAGCCATGGTGCCCTTCGGGAAAGGCGAGGCTCAGCTGAGGGCTGAAAACAGGGGGATGGTGAGAAGAGAAGGAATAAGTGGTTATTGGCGGACTTTCTGGCCCTTGTTGCGGCCAAATCATGGCTGATGGATAAGCTGGCTATAGGTCCTCGGCGATGTATATCAGGTACGGAAGACAAGTCAGTAATACCAATGGAGTAATTTGATACGAAGAAACTTTATTGCAAGCTTTTGCCCCTTTCGGGAATGGCACCGCCCTGAACCTTATCTGGGGCTACACCTTGACAAACGTGGGTAACCTAGCAAGATGGACAGTTGCTATTCCGAGTAAGATAAGATATACCCCAGCGAGAATATGCCAGCCCTTTTATCCCGTTCCAATCAACGCGGCTGACCATTGGATTATCCATCTCCGCGGAAACTTGTTTCGTTAATGTAATCAGTGAGAGAGAGGTTAGAGGTTGCGTAACCGTGCTCCCGAAGGAGATATTTTTTGATTTGGAAGCAAACCAAGAAACGGACAAAGAAGGTGTCGAGGTGCAGGTTCAACTTGAAGAAGATTTGCCGAGGAGAAGAGACGAGTACAATGTTACGGGCTCGGGTAGATTGTGGCAAGCAAACAACAATCTGATAAAGTATGATGAAGGAGGCTCGGGTCAAAGAAAAAACTCCCTTCCAACATGAAGATTCAGTTGCTGCCTGGTCAACAAGCATAATATGATATCCGCTGTGCTTTGCGACGAAGAATAAATGACCCTGACGTCAAGCACATGAGCCACGCGTATTCTGAACAGCTGGTAGCGGTGCTGGTACCTCATGGCGGGAAAACGAAGAAACAAAGGTTACTAAACCAAATTAAACAAAATGGTAAAATAAAGATGATTGCAATTTCAGTCTCCTCCGATCAACGATTAAAGCCCTGAAACAATCCAGCGTCAGCCCGGTACGGCGCGTCGTTCAAAACGTAGCGAACAATCCACTCCGGGTCCTTCTCCAGTCTCGCGATGGCGTCTTTCATTCGGAAGTAGCCGGCCTCGTTCAACTCGTAGTCCGCCATCCACAACCTGAACCAGCCATCATCAACCCGGTGGCGGTCCCTAGGGTCCATCCGATTGTTCACAAAGTCCCGGAAGCGATGGAGCCTCGCTAGAAGATCATCTTCTCGCCCTTCTAGAAGGACAAACCTGTCGGGTGGTACCCAGCCCCGTGGTGGCCTGCTGAGTGGTGCCTGTGCTTCCGCCCCGTCGCTGGATGATGCATATGATGCAAGTTGCCACTCGATGCTGTCAATGAACTCAATGCCGCCCATGATTTGTTTGGCGGCATATGCGTACTGGGGCTTGGCGAGAAGACCGTATTCAAAGTGCGATTGGCCTTTATTGCGAGGAAGCCAGTCCATTGCCAGTCTCGACCAGCCCCATCGCAGGCGGTAGACATAGTCGCCCAGATCCTGCTCAGCCATCTCGAGGGCGGCTTTGGAGAGGAGGCGGGTGAAGGCTTCTCGTCCAATTCTGGAGTGTAGGCAGTGGTTGCAGCATAGTTCTCGGGGTTTACTGGGGACAGCCGGGGCCTCAGGCGGCCAGGCTAGGGTGTGGTCTTGACGAAAGAGTCGGTAGGCCGCCGCCTCGTACCAGACGCCGCAGGTGTCGCAGGGGCCGGTATATAGCGTGGAGGCCTTTCCCTTGTGGGATCCCATGGTCATGGCATGGAACAGCCTGGGCTGGTTGTCGGGGTGGAGGCGCGGCAAGAGACCCGGAAAGTAGCGGGAGAGGTAGTTGGGGAAGAAGAACTGGCGACTCTTGACCAGGGGCGGCGTGGCCAGCCGGTCGACGACCAAGTTTTTCCACTGGCCCCTCAGCCGGCGACACTCGTTACACATGCGCTTGTGGCGAGATGTGCCGCAAATATGGATTTGGGCCTTGTCGGCGAGGCTGTCGCCATGATCATGACTGCGCCGGCGCAGGAAGGGGCTGCTGTTTGCCATGAAGATATCCGTGACAGCGAGGTGGTACTGAGAGCGCCATGTGGTCAGGGCGGCTTGCTCGTCAGGTGTCGGTGGCTGGCGGCTGGGGAGGCGGCCGTGGTGTGGCCAGGTGGCTGGGGTCCAGTCAGCCCTCCTGTTGGCCTCGACGCTGCCTCGGGGAGGCTTGCGGTATGGCAGACGGTAGATGGAGTGGTTGTCGAACATGGTATGGGAGAGGAGCCTCATACACGCACAGCAGGCGTACTTGATGGCGTTCCATTCAGGGTGGGTCAAGGGCGGGGAGAGCTTGTTGTCGCGACCGCGGAAGCGAGGCGTGATGCCGCCGACGTCGCGCACGAGCTCGAGGGCGAGGAGCCGCTGCATAAAGTGCCATCGCGTCGGATTGATGATGTCGCGAAATGCCCGGCAGGTCTGGGACAGTGAAATGAGCGCTATGGGGTCGACCTCGGTGAAGATCTGAGACAAGATTTCGACGGGGAACGCTGCCAGCTGGAGACATGCTGGTTGGACCTCTGTTGATGGCTCGGCGATAATAGCCTCGACGTCGGGATCGACCGTGTCGTTCACGCTCGTCAGATCCGCCATAGTCGTTTAGTCTAGTTATTATGCTCGGGGTGTAATTACGCCGCGGTAGATGTCACGTTGAGATAGCCCCACCCACTCTGTCTGTCTGTCATCATTATTAGGTAGTGAGACGAGTCAGTAAAATACCTTACCCTTCTTGTTGCCCCTCTTTCAGAGATGGTGTGTGCGCACAGTGTGTTGGACTGGCATAACTCACTGGAGATTCAGGTAGCGTCCACCGAAATCTTGGTGCATAATTTGCACTGTGATTTACCGTCGTTATCCCGCACTTCTTGGGCACAGTACGGAGTAGATGTAGTGTTAGGGTTATACTGTGTGGCCCGAGCTCGGGATTTGGAGAAGGGATATATGTGTGTAATTACCTAATTCTAACTAGTAGCATTGGAGGATGCTGCGTCATAATTGTCCTTCTTTCTTTTGATTTTGGTGTCACAGTCTTTTTTTTTCTCTCGTCTGTCTAATTATTATGTGGTAATTATTAATACCAGGCAAGTATGTTGTCGCCATTTCTTTCAGATTCTATTTCCCATGCAATCAGCATTGGTCAATTCCCCTGAGAATGTTACCATCGCTGTAATGGTATTATGCACCGACAAAGGCGGGAATTCTCACCTCTGTTTCACCTTTTCATCGGACGGACGGGGCGGGCCCCAATCCCTCGTTTTCTCGCCATCACAACTTCGTCCAACCGCCTCCCCAAAATCCCTCAGAAACTTCCATCTCGTCTTTTCCACCCACCCCTGTTCAGCGAACCCGTTTGCCGTCGACGCCGGGAAGAACGACACCACGTCCAGCAACGACTCATCGTGCGTGGCAGACACAAAGATGGCGTCGTGCGCGTCGGCCTCCTGCAACTTGCCGACGGTCCGCAGCAGTTCGTCCACGTCGTGGTGGAACGAGGTTTCCTTGACACGAGCCGCTTCGAAAAAGGGGTTCGTGGGGCCTCTGGGGAGGAGAGGCTCAAAGATGGACCCGAGACAACTCTGGCAGCTGCCACTAATATTACTACCTCTATTACCACTGAATGGATCTGGTGTGATTTCTGAAGGCAAGGGAAGATACTGGCTGGGCCGAATCTCGCCGGCGTGATGGAAGGCGTCACCGTTCATGAGCACAAAAGATGACGAGTCTCCGGCTGAGGTGGTGACCCGCGCCAGGCCGCAGATGTGGCCTACAGTGTGCCCTGGCGAGTCCAGGAGGTACAGCGAGCCATCTCCGAAATAATCGATGGCGCGGAACCGGCCAATCATCAGCGTTGTCCATTCATTCTCTTGGGAGGACGGATCAAAATCGAGTTCGATCAGCCGGCGGCCCGTGTAGTCGCTCTCGAGGATGGGCGACGCCGGGTTGGCCGGATACCCCGGGAGCATGGCCTCTTTGAAC
The DNA here is from genome assembly GCA_027569635.1 of Lasiosphaeriaceae sp. G1095. Taxonomy (NCBI): domain Eukaryota; kingdom Fungi; phylum Ascomycota; class Sordariomycetes; order Sordariales; family Lasiosphaeriaceae; species Lasiosphaeriaceae sp. G1095. The sequence goes on along the minus strand of JAPDFK010000264.1, from coordinate 8,811 downwards.
CCCGGGCCGACGATCAAGTTGGTGTTTGGGTCGAAGGTGCTGGGATTGCCCGTGTGGTCAAAGTGGTGGTGGCTCAAGATGGCCGCCTCGATCTTGGAGGTGTCGATGCCGCCTTCGTCGAGGATTTCGCGCACGCCTTTTTGTACGTCGAGCGTCCATCCGAGGCGTTTGAAGAGGGACACCAGGTTCGGGCTGATCTTCTCCCAGTCCTTGCGGATGCCGAGATCAAACACGAGTGTGCGGTTGGTCTCGGGGTGCTGGATGAGGAATGAAAAGATGGGGGCGGGCAGCCATTCGTGCCCCTGGATCGGTGGCGTGAAGAATAAGGAGGTTTCGGCACCCCTTATAGTGGCGGTCGTGTTTACGATGGACACGTTTACAGTGTGGGTAGAAGAGGGGATGTGCAGGTCAGGGGGTGTTTTTGCCTTGTCGTCCATTTTGTTGGCCGAGATGAAGTTTGCCTAGTTCTAGTTGAGATGAACAGAGGAACAAGTCGGAGGCTTAAATACTTACGCTGACTGACATCAGCGTCCGTGACATCTGGTCGTATGCAATCCCAACGTCATCTGGAGCGCAGTCATATCCATAAGCGGAGACAGGGGTTCTTGTTGTTTAGCGGAACTTTGCTATAATGCATGACTACTAAATTCGGAAATTAGGGGAATATAATATTAAAAGTTGACAGGTCTTTAAACCTCTGCTTTATCGCCGTCATTGGGTACATGCAACCGAGCCTTTTGTGAGGTTCCAGACCCTGAAGACAAACCTGAGAGAGTTTGTTGATGAACTATCATCCATGACTGACCCAATTCCGAAACAATTGAGCGACGAAAGTTGGCGAGTGCTCTCATCTTAGCTGTGATAAAAGTTACAAGACTTCAATCTGGATGCATCGCCTCCGCCGCTACCGCCGCTTGGGACGTGGTTCACAACGAGCCCTTGGGCAGCGACCGACTTCCCCGGCCGGCTTGTGCGGGCGCTCTCTAGGCCCAACGGGTTTAGAGCCAGGCCTTGGCCGCCATGGCGCAAGTCCAGTGAAAGGTACGGTGCTCGCGGGACAGGGTCAACTACCTTACCTAGGTAGGGCCCCAAGGATCTGTCTGATTCTGGGCCGCCGTGTTTGCTGCTCGGGTGTTGAGTTGAGCGATTGTTGTGGGACTTGACAAGCCAGTAGATTATGTCCATACCGGTTGGCAACGGTTTCGCGGTGGGAGGAGCTGACCACCGGGATTACTTGCCTCTCGATGTTTGTTGTAGCTTTAGCTTTATCGTTCTCGGCCCTGCTCTCAATGCTTGTCAGACGCTTGAAAATCTGTTGGTTTTGCTCCACAATTTGTTGTCCTCCATACCCAGACAGTTGGAATATTTGCCAATCGGGGAGCCTTAGCGGCAATAGCGGTAAGTGCTGCAATAACAGTGTTGGCATTAGACAGCTGAGCCATTTTACTGTATGATTCTGGCAATGTGAAAAGGGAACTGGGAGACCTTCCATGCCGGGATCATGTTAGAAACCCGCGAGAATAGATTTGAATGTTGATAAAATGATGATAATTACGAGATGTGGTGATAGGCAGGACATATCTCCCGACTTTATATAATAGCATGACCCTGACTGTACTAGCATTTCGCCCCTTCTCCCGCTCGGTGCCCATCCCGTCGCATCAAATCGGAACCCCTATCTACCTTATACAGGAAGCATAAAATTTGCAAGGTGCTCTTGCGCCTTGGCCGGCTCCCAGTCCATCAAAACTCTCCCCTCCCGAAATTCATCCATCTTGCAGTTGGCTAGTTGATTCATCGCCTTCCGGTGCTCATCGCCGAGGATTCCGATCCTCGACCGCCACCAGTCTTTTTCTTCATTCCACCCGTTTCTCGGCCCAACAAATCTCTGGTCCAAGAAGTGCCAATAGATGTAGTCAAACGCCCAGCTCTTCCTCGCCGCATAGTTGACCCAAAACCGGCCTACTTCCCAGCTTCCCCGCATGTACCTAGACATCTTAACGGCCTCTTGGTCGCCTTTGGAGGGTGATAAAATGTCTGAGGGGTCAACCGCGTCAACAACGTCGGGGAATTCGTCGTCTGACCAAGGCATCGAGGGTGCCATGTCCAATCCGCCGTTTATCTCTGCATCGGTTTTGTCCAATCTTGCAGGCGTTGGTGTGACCTCAGCTTGCACCTTCTTGTCGGCCGCGTCTTCAGCTCTTTCCATCGACAGCAGCCACATGCCCAAGCGGCTCTCGTAGACCTTGCTCCAGTCCTCAATGCCCGCAGGCCAGCTTGGTGGTTAGTAGATAGCTTAGATAGTCTGGCAATCAAAACTTTGATCATCCCTGTATTATCCCTAGTATTTTCTTATCTATAACTACCTACCTAGGCAAGTAAAGCGTGTCTAGAACACGGCCGCATCAGAAGCCTCTTCTACCTTAAGCTAACCCTCGGCCTCATTACAAACATTGGAACTCTTCGTCTCACACACAGTCCATATGTACATACGTACGGAGGCTCGGGCCAAAGAAAGGGGTATCGCACTCAGTGCCTGGAGGCTCAAATACCAAATGAGCTCGTTTAGGGAAGAGTAGGAGAGCGTTCGGGGCTTCTTGCTAATACCTTATAAGAGACAGACGCTGCCCCTGATACCAGACATGCATGCCAGCACTGCTGTATCTTACCCTTAAGCACTAGTATTAGGCAGAGTGATGCTTTTCTTCCGGCCTGAGACGCCGTACATCACGTACTTTTCCGACCCCGAATCCAACTGCTTCTTAAACCGGCACCAAGGAAACCTGATCAAGATACATCGTGCCAGCGCTGCTGCTGCACTGCACCGCAAAGGCCGCAAACCCATCCGTGTTCCCGTCCGTCTTGTATGTGAAGCTGTACTGGGTCCAAGCGCTGGGGACGGAGATGGGAAAGGCATCGTAATTGGCGCCGTTGCCGATGGTGCCGAATGTGGTGAGGACACTACAGCTGCCGGACCTCGCCCAGTACGTGAGCTTGTACGTTGTGGGCCTGGGAGCGAACGTAACGCGCTGGTCCAGCTCATATTGGCCGTCCGAGTACTGGCCGCTGAAGGAGATCAAGCTGTTGGAGGAGAGCCTTCGTCAGTCCCGCAGTACCTAGGTAGTAGCTGTGTTGATGCTGTTGGTGAAGGGAAGCTTTCTTACATGGCGCCGCCAGTTGGAGAGGAGGCATCGAGCGTGATCTTGGGGTTGTTGTAGCCATAGCTTGACGAGAGAATGATGTCGAGGTTGGTCCAGGGATACAGGCCCTGGATGGCGCCATTGACAACGAGGTTGGTCGATGCCGGGCAGGAAGCCACGGTCACGGTAGCGGTCACTGTGGCGGTTGCAGTGGTTGGTCCCGGCCATAGGCACGAACATGCGCTCGATGCGCGTGCCGTTCCGCAGGACGTGGAGAGGTAGGTCGGGAACGCCGCGACGCCGGTGACGGTGGCGGTAGTAAAGGTGGCGCAGAACGCTGACGCGCTTGGGGTGTGCCGAGCCAGCTGGTTGTAGCAGTTGTCAGAGGCACATGCTGCACTGCTGCCAATGGCAGAGGCCAGTGTGAGGAGAACAAGGCGGGGCAGGGAGAGCTGCATTTTGTTGCCAGTGGTGTTAGTGGGGTCGTGTTGTTGTTTGCCAGTGATGCCGGTTGCCAAGTTCCAAGACATGAAAGACAGATGCCTCGAGGCATTGAAGCCAAGTGCGATTAAATAAGCTGAGCTTTACGGGCTATCTTCACTCTGTCTGTCTGGCTGTGCAGACTTTCTTTCTCCCATCACACCACAGCATCACACCACAGCTGGACGTGTCCATGTACTGTAATTAACTATTTGGGGCTGAACAAGCTGTGCAGCGCAATTATTGATGCAGGGCGTTCTTTCAAGCCCCTGATTAGCCCCCCACGCTGCCACTGGGCTTCTCTCGGGAGTCCCCGCTAATAGTTGATGCAGCTTCCTGCTGAATACGGTAATAGATAAGCCGCAAATATTGGTTACGTACAGTGCTCTCTTCCGCCTTGGACTTGGTTCCTGCATAATACGAGAAAGCCATGTCGAATACAATTCGCTCCAAGATGCCTGGCTGAAGCTGCATTGTGTTGAAATTCCCGGTTTTGACGTGCGACTAACCTGCGGCTGCACACTCGTTCTCGGTTTTCAGTTTGGTTCAGCTGGCTCATGGCCAATGTGGCGGTCACGGTTTTCGTCTTTTCTCTCACGTACGTTTGCACTGGCTGCCTTGCGTGATTCGCATGCTTAAATGGGTGTGAAGAAGATGCAGTGGGTAACGGGGCTTTCTGGCTGTGAAGCATGATGAATTAACGCCCCTAATCCGCAACAGGATAACGTATTGGGTTTCCATGAATTTGCGTACTCCGCCCGAATTCCTCTTTCCTATTAGCAAGTGGTCTCCAAGCCGAATGTGCAAAAGACCCCCAAGTTCTTAGACAACGTCGACAGCGCGTTCCGGCTTACTCTCTCTCGCCCTTTGTCCAGCTCTCGAACCAACCACTCACCTGCCTCAAGCTCATCACGTGAACATGAATGAGGTCAAATCATCTCCTCACTTGTATTAATTAAGTTAGGTAGGTACTAAACGCCTCAGCGGCTCGCTATTATTCGGGGTTCCCCACACTATTGCTACCCCAGAAATATTTATATGAATAGCTACCATGCACCGTGATCTGGGTGTTGCAAAACAGGCAAAAGGTGCTCTAAGCGCCGGGAGATTAGACAGCGGTAGTATAAACAACTGCACAGCCTCACCTCTTATAAATTTTCAGCGGTGGGGAACGGAACTGTCAACACCCGGGCATTCGAGGGTGCTTTCTAGACGGGAGATATAGTAACGCACGTCCCTCTCCCCCCTTTTTAGATGAATCTGGGGGAAAGGGGAGAAACCAGCTCTTACCGGATGACCGGACAAGGTTCTCACTGCAGGTCCATTGTGTACTCAATGGCCCGCTCTGCCAGTCTCGACTTCTTCCCCGCCAAAAGCTATGGGGTGCATCTAAACAGAGAGAAACGGGTAGTAGAAAGCCAAGGCGGGTAAGCTGCCTGCCAGTCCCACTGCGTAACCGTATTTAAAATATCTCGCTTCAAGGCACATACATGCACGATGCACTTTACACTAGATCTGAAGCAAGAGAGATATTTGGGGGGGGGGGGGGGGGGACTTGCATCGGATGCAACTGATTCCAGACAAGAGGCCAAAATTAGAGAGATTGAGTTCGACATCTAATTAGTAACCTATTCCGTCTATTGTGGGACGGCTTCCAATTATACGTGAAGGGTCAAAGCGGATACCTAATTACATATATCATATAAAAGAGAGAAATCACGCTCCTTGTTTGTGAGTGAGCGTGTGAGTGACAAGTCAAGTTGACTGACAGCAGCACCCAAGCCCATCACAATCATTGAAGATGTTACTCCAGCTCATCTTTCTGTCGTTGGGCCACAGTGCCCTGTCCCTCCCCCAACCCCTTGCCCCAGAAGCAGCATCCCTAAAGTTCATCCAGGAGCCTCGCCCAGGCCATGTCGACTGGAACGCGCCGCGCCCTGACCACGGCGGGTTTCTCGCCAAGCGGTCTGGCCTACACTCTGAAGAGTTCTTCAACAACCCGCCGCGCTCTACCTTCCCTCCTCTTGTACATGTAGAAGAAGAAGAGTCTCTCCTCTCCCCTCGAGCCACCTCGGGCCGATGGGAGAACCTCGCCGGCACGGCGGTAGGCCACCCGGCTGCCTGCTCGTGGGGCGGGCAGCGCATGGATCTCTACCAGATGTCCAAGGACAAGCGATGCCAGCACAAGTCGCGCGACACCTGGACCGCCACGAGCAAATGGGGCAACTGGGAGGACATGGCGGGCTCGTTCGACGCGCCGCCCGCGGCATGCTCCCGCAAGAAGGACAACACGCACCTCTTTGGCAAGGGCACCGACGGGCAGTGCTGGCACCGCAGCTACAACAATGGCGCGTGGGGCAGCTGGCAGAGCATGGGTGGTGCCGTCCAGCACTACCCGTCCGCGTGCAGCTGGGGCAAAGACCACGCCGCCGTATACGTGTCGTCGACCGATGGGCAGTGCTGGCACCGACGGTACGACGAAACTCCTAAATCCTCTGGGTGGAACGCCTGGGAGAATGTCGGCGGGTACCTCGACGGCCCGCCCAAAACCGTGACCTGGGGCCAGGACCACACCAGCATCTTCTGCAAGGGGCAAGACGGGCAGGCATGGCACAAGCCGTACGGCGTCAGTTCGACTAGCAGCAAGACGTGGGGCGAGTGGGAGAGCCTGGGTGGCAGTCTGGACGGGACCCCCTCGGCGTGCGCGTGGAACGGGCGGATGGACATCTTCGCCAAGGGGACGGACGGGGCGTGCTGGCACAAGACGTTCAAGAACGCCACGACGACGGTGACGTCGTGGAATGCGACGACACAGACTAACCAGACGACCGTCACGACGCTCCCGAAATGGGGCAGCTGGGAGAACATGGGCGGCAAGCTGAAAGGGGGCACGCCGCCCGAGGTTGTGGCGGTTGATGGGGGAAAGAAGATGGAGGTGTATATCACGGGAGACGACAGCGCCATGTACCGCAAGGTGTGGGACTCGAAAGACGACAAGTGGACTGATGGCTGGGAGGCCATGGGCGGCAGCGTCGACTCCAAGCCCACTGCCGTGACGTGGGATGATGGAAAGGTAGATGTGTTTGGGACAGGGGCAGATGGAAGCATCAAGCGGTGTTTTACTTGATTTTCTTTTCCGTGTAGTTTTTTTTTGAAAACACCACGACCGACAGCTTTCCCACTGCAAATACACATCCAGTTGTTTGTTTGTTTGTTTCAAATCCAACTGAGTCCCTAACACTCTATTCCAATAGCATAATGCATTACGCACGGATTGCCCTTAGCAATTACCATTGCCAGCAGGATCCTTGTTTATATTTCCAAGCTCTCCTAAAATACCTTCTTTGTAACGCGGATTTGAACCCGATAAAGTATATTTAGAAAGTAGAAAAAAGATTATTCCAAAATAGTACTTTCAACTATACTACCTTAAAAATAACGACGCTAGTATTTACAATTATAATCTAAGCCTGTGGGAATAGTGGCCCTTTGAGAGGCATGGAGCATTGAGAAGGTAAAAGGGGTAGCCATCACGTGACCACAGGGACCACAAGGACCCACATGGATCGGCCACATCAAAAGGCTTCCTATCAACCTAGTTAGGATCCTTCTTCTTCCGAAGAACAAGATAGATTAATGCAACTACTACACAACCTACTAGCTACTACTACGTGGCTAACCAAACCACTTATTGCAATAGTTGTTAACTAACGTAATTAACCCTATCAATCTAACACTAATTAGTAGTTAACCTAATATAGTTCAACTACAGAGTAGCAAGGATCCAATAGCAGTAGCAACTGTAATTTACTACTAAGTAATTACAATTGTTGGATAGGAAGTAGTACGCATTTTAATATAGGAAAGGCACTATTTACATATAAAAAGCCCTAACGGTATTGCAACAGCGCGCGCAAGCAAGCTTCTTTTAAGCACGTAAAACCCTTAAAAAAAATAACAAAACGAAAGCTTTAAAGGCAGTTAGAAAAAAGGCATACCTTGCTATAATCAGCTACTTGCGTCTATTACGTATTTTAATTAAAGCGATTGCAATTGCAATTATAGCCTTACAATCTCTCAATTACTATAAAGAACCCTTCTATTTACCTAACCCTTTTATTAACTTACTTTTCTATTATTATATTTATATAAAATAAAAACATTTTAATATAAAGATAATATAGCAACCTTATATAATAACTTTAGGATTACTAGTATTATAAACCTTATTTGGAAAAGTAAAGACTTTAATTTTAATAATAAAAACTAATGCAAATTAAAGCATTTAAATATTTATTTAATTAACTATTTTAATATTTATAAGGATAATAAACTTATTAATAAAATACTTTTTATTTAATTTAAGGAAGACTTTTAGAATTAAAATAAGAATATTTTTAAAAATTTTAATAAAACCTTCCATATAACTTTTAAATATTTTCTTAATAACTATAATATTTATTTTAATAATAATAGCATTATTTTAACCTAGCTTTATAATTTAGTAAATATTAATAAGTTTTTTAAATAGTTAAAGTAAAAACTTAGTAAATATATTATTATATAAAAAAATAAGTTTAAATTATATTATAACTTAAATACTATTAAAAACAAAAAAAAAAAAAGCAAAAGAAAAAAAAAAAACGTTATTAACAATAATAATAGCAATTTTTTAATAGTTTAGCTTAAAACTTTTAAAACTTTTAAAATTAAAATTTTAAAAATTTTAAATATTATATTTAAATATAATATAAAAATCCTTATAATTAATATTATAATAAAAATTCTAATTAATTTAAGTAAGCTATATAATAATAATAAAAAGTTTAATAATAAGCTTTATAATATACTAAATGCAAAAATTAAAATTTTTTAAAACTTTTATAAAAAAATAAAAGTTTTATAAAATATATATTATAAAGTATATTTAACTATATTAAAAAATAAAGCAAAACAATTCTATTATAATTATATTATTAAAAAAAGCTTTTTTTTTAATTAAATAATATAGCAAACTAAATAATTCTTTTATATAATTAAAAACTAATAGCTTTATTTATAAAAATAGTAGTTTATTATTTTTTAATAAATTATAATAGAATTGTTTTGGTTTATTGAGAGGGGAAGAGAGGCGGGCTGAACTCCAGGCCGTTTGTGATTTGGGGGGTGGGGGGGGCGGGTGGGTACTGTG